>PVJI01008502.1:0-70806 GCA_004026765.1 Micronycteris hirsuta
GTGCATTCACCTATGCCGCCATCTTAGGAAGTCTCTCCATCCACAAGTTCTTGATTTGGGCCGTCTGTCCTGCTGGACTGCCAGCTCTGTGCAGGTAGATCCACTTTGGCCTTGCTCTTGGCTATGCCCCCAGTGTCTAGAGCAGCAGGTGTCTGATGAACAAATGAACAGTAATAGCTAACACTTGCATACTGTTTATAGACATAGGCCCTGTTCTAAAGTACCTATAGTAACTGAATAACTCCTCTTGACAACATACGAGGTGGTGCTGTTCTCTTTATTTTACAGATGAAGAACCAGTGACAAAGTCTAAGTGTCCCATAGCTACTAAGCGGTGAGGCTGGGACTTCAACTCAGGGAGTGTGGCACCAGAGTTGATGCCCTCGAGCCCCTGAGGGGGTGATGCCCACTTGCCTCCTGGCTCTGACACTGTTTTGCAGGGGTCATAAACACCAGACTCCATTGCTCTCCCCAGATGACATACGCAAGAAGCGCCCTCCCGGCCTCCCCTCGTCCTTCTCCTCTCCTGGCTGAGAGCTCTGACTCCACTGGTCTTGGTAGGTCCTCTTCAGCTTCTCACCTCCCAGAAGGCCTATGAGGAAGACTTGTCATCCTCTTACAAAACAGGGGAAACTGAGGCTCTGCAAAGAAAGAGAGTGAGGTTGCTTGCTTCCAATCCAGGTCCCTTTTCCCTGGCCTCGGCTGCTTGACCTCAAAGGTGGAAGAACATTTGTAAAGGCTGAGTGGGCTCCCAGGTGGGACTTGTTTCTTATTTCCTGCCAGCCCTAGGAGGGCAGCAGGCATAACTTTTATCCCCATTTTACTGATGGAAAAACTGAGGCCCAGAGAGGTGAAGCCTGTTGCCTGTGGTCACCTGGCCACAAAGACCCTGCTTTCCTGAGCTTCTATCCCTGGGCTTCATCCAGGGTACCCAATGCACCTGGTGGCAAATGTTCCTGAGGGGCCTCTGCAGGCTCACCTGCCCCAGAGACAGGGTGAAAAGTCAAGGAGGCTGTCACATTATAGGTGAGTCATATAAGACCAGACTGCATGGCAAGTGACCTTGAAGATGCAGGCCGAGCCAGAGGTGAAGGAATGCATGAGTGAGTAAATGATTCTCAGATGCATGCCCCCCAGTAAGCACTAGAGCAGCCACCTGTAGGGACTCTGTAAGTGCCACCTGCTCTTTGAGTCCTCTAGAACTCACCTAAGAGCTCAGACTGGGGAGAATGGTTCCTATTCTAAGGAAGAGGGATATGTCAGGAAAGGCATCTAGGAGGAGCTGGCCTTGGCACTAAATGTGGAAGGTTGTGGGAAGAAGCTCTTCCTGAGTTAGTCCTGTTGGGAGACCTAAACAGGGCCATCGGAACCCTGGATTCAGCTGGATTCCATCACTAGGTTGAAGGGGAGGCAGGACAGAGGAAAGGCCCAGGCCCTGGGCAGGGGGTGGGCTGGGGAATCTACCTGTGCTTGTACGAGGCCCAGGACCACCAGGCGTAGGCCATTCCTCTGGTCCCTCCATGACTCAGAATGTGGGTCCCCAGTGTTTTCCGGGAGCTGCCCAACACTCCCATCACCCCTTGGCAGTGAACTCCAAGGATTTGCTGGTTTTAGCTGTGGACGGATGTGGGTCCTGCTTCAGAGACTTCCAATCTATGAAAACCCAAACTTCTAGGGGAAGGGAACTTCATTTATTGAACCCTCCAGGGAGCTAGGCATTTACATACACTCATTTCTTTCTCACAAGAACCCATGAAGGAGTTACTGTTCTTTCATGTTTTCATAAACAGCTTTATTGTTTAAAGTTCACCCATTTAAAGTGTACAATTCAATGGTTTTTAGTATATTTGCAGAGTTGAGCAAGCATCACCATAATCTAATTTTAGGACATTTCATCATCCCCTAAGGAAGCCTTGTGCCTATTAGCAGTCACTCCCCAGTCCCGCCCCCTCCCTGCACTCATAGCAGAGAGCAAAAAAGGAGGGAGGACATAATGAACTCCTTCTACCCTAACACCCAACTTCCATGGTTCTCAAGCCCCATCCCGCTTCTTTCTTTTCTTTTAATGCTGTTGCTGAAGAATCTTAAACCCATGCTACTCCAAGTATAGCCCATTGACCAGCAGCATGGTGCCACCAGGTAATTAGTTAGAAATGCAGAACCTCAGGCCCCGCCCCAGACCTACTGAGTCAGAGTCTGCATTTTAACTAGCGCCCTGGGAGGTTTGCATGCGTGAGAGCCTTCAAGCAGCTCTGGGATAAAGGAAACCCCAGACTTCATGTGTGGCCTGTCTCCTTCATGCACTTCGACACACATCTCTGAAACAGGGACACTGTCTTCCCTCGCCCATTGGGCCATTATCACAACTACTGAAATGAGAAAAACAATTCCCATTCTGAAATGTGGAAATAGACCCAGAGGGGTTACCTTCCTTACACCAGGTCCTAGCTATGGATGCAGAGCAGGTTTCGAACCCACGCCCTGCACATCTTTCTTTCCTCCAGCCTCACTGTTCTCAAGGGCTTTTAGCTATGACCAAAGTTTTCTGCTTTTATCAAGGTCAGACTGGGGCCCTTGGCAGAGAGCTTTGTAGACACCGAGGCACACAGCTACTTGCTACCTCTTTCTGGGGTGGCAACGGCGGTGCTTTGGATGATGACCAGATGGTCAGCCTCTCGGTCGGCACAGTGATGATGTGAGAACAGAGGGCACTGCTGGCCGCTGGGGCAGGGGCTGCCTGCATCCAGACCCTACCTGCCACTGACCTGCAGTGTGACCTAGACCAGATTGCCTCCTCTCAGAGCCTCTGCCTCTTTCTGAAGGAGGTCAGGCAAGGTGACCTGGACCTGGTCCCCAGGTCTTAGGGTGTGCCATGTTAACCATCACCATGCCCAACTGGTAGGCTGTTCTGGGCACTAGAACCATGGTGTTTGCTGGTAACTCCATCCCTCCTCCCTGCCCAAACCACAGCAGGGCGCTGTGGAGTGAGGGCATCTGCTTGCTAAGAGGTGCCTGATAAGAAATGCAGGATGGGTTCTTTGAGTTTGATGTCATGAAGCAGAATCAGGGCCAGTATCCTTGAGGCCCTGCAGGGGCCTGGTCTTCTCTGGGGTGTCCTTGGGGAGCCCAGGGAAAGGGCACATCTGGGCATGGCCCTCTCTGGGGGCCGGCAGGCTGGAGTAAAGGGAAAACTTGGAGAAGGCCCCACCCTCACATGGGCTCAAGTCATCCAGGCACCTCATCTAATAGATGGGGAAGCCGAAGCAGCACAGTAACATCTCGAGCTTCTCAGGGCTCCTCTGGCTCTAACGATGGGGGTGCTGTGTCCTGACAAGATGAAAGGCCACGAATGTGCTAATGGGGACATTCCCCATCTACGGGGCTTACCATGTCAGTAACAGGACAGTCGTGTGTAGGCTCTGGGGTCAGGCAGCCCTGGCTCTAGCTCTTCCCAGGCATGTGACTTCAGGTGAAGTGTGGAGTAACTTTAGTCTTGGCTGCTCTTGTGCAAATAGAGAGTGATTATCTCAGCACCCATTTCAAAGCAGGGGGAGAACTGAGAGTAGGTAAGCTACCCTGCATGTAACACTCGATCAGTACAGCGTGGCTATTATTATTATTGGTTAGGATTATTGTCCTCTGTGTCACAGCCTTCATGTCTTGTAGGGTAAAACCCTTCATAGTCTGGCCCTGATTTCCTCCGCCACCTTAGCCCTCTCTGCTTTATGTTCCAACCAAAACACATCTTTAAACAGTTTCCTAAACTGGCTTCTTACCTCCAGACCTTAGCCCATGCTGTTGCCTCGATTTGAAGCACTCTTGTGAATTTGTATTTTCCTTTGGTCTCAATGTAGACCTCATTTCCTTGGTGACCTCCCTCAACCCAACTTGACCCCATCCCTCCTGGGTGGACCCCTTACAGACACCACAGGCCTCTGCTTTGGTATTGCTTGTTTACTTGTCCAGTTTCCCCAGCAGATGGTGAATCCCAGGCAACAAGGGAGAGTCCCCAGTACCTAGTGCAGGTCCTGCTCACTGGAGGTTCCTAGGGAATATTGGTTGAATGATTGAAGGCGTGCTACCTGTCACTACAGAGTGAGTGTCAAATGAGCGTAGGCTAACTACAACGGGAGGTCAAGGCCTCCTGACCTCCACAGTGCATGGGTGCAGGTAGTGGTGGTCAGGAAAGCTTTGCTATAGGAAGTGAGCATAATCCTAACCTTAGAGGGTGCTGCACAGGTGAAGAGAAGAGAAAGGCATTTAAATAGTTTCTCATAAATGTTTATTTATGTGCTTGACTCTGATCTCAGGAAGCCCTTCACCCCTGCTGCATATCTGGGAAGCAAGATCTCAAGGGGAATTTATGTTTGGGACATATATATATTGTATACATATAAAATATTTTATTTATTTTTAGGGAGAGAGAAAGAGAGGGAGAGAAACATCGATGTGAGAGAAACATTGATCAGTTGTGTCTTGTATGTACCCAGACTGGGGACTGAACATTGCAATCCAGGCATGTGCCCTGACCGGAATTGAACCTGTAACTTTTGCTTTGCGGGATGACACCCAATCAAATGAGCCACACCAGTCAGGGTAGAACAACTATATTATTGATTGACATGGAAAAAGCTATGGAAATTGGGGTAGTGGAGCTTGGGCAAGACTTTAGGTAGGAGGAGACACTTGAATAGGGTGATGAAGGATGCATAGGAGTTTATAAGATAGTACAGAGAGGAAAGACAGTCTATACCAAGGAAACAGCCTATGAGAAGTTGTTGAAAGAAGAGTGTGTTTGAAGAACGCTGAAAGGTACTTACTGCAGGTTGCATGCAGGGTCCCAAGATAGGCTGTGGCATATTACAAGTGCTTACAAATATCAGGCTATGGACTTTGAAGATTATCTTGTAACTCTTTTATTCAAGCATTTATTGCACTAACATTTACTGAGCATTTACTATGTATCAGGCTCTCTTTCAGGTGCTGGGCACACCCTGGTGAATAAAAAGGGCTTGGTCCCTACCTTTGTGGAGCCTGGAGTCTACAAGGGACCCATGAAAATGCTGAAGCAATAAGTGACATGGTCAGACTGGGATTTCGGACAAGTTAAGTGTGATGGAAGCCAAAAGGGAAGGCGTTTCAGAGGCAGAGGCAGGGAGGCTGCTCAGCAGGAGACTGGAAAGAGGACAGGTAAGGGATGAGGGCCTGAGCCAGAGCTGTGTGGAGGAGACTGGGAGGCGCTATGCATTCTTCGCTCATCCTCTCATCAAGAGGGACACTCTAATTTTTGACTCTTGAATTAAAGCTGCCTTAGGGACTTGCTTCACCAATAGAATGTGGCAGAAGTGATGTGTGGGACTCCTGAGGCTGGGTCATAAGAAACCCCAAAGTTTTCCTGGCCCCCCAAGGAGGCTCTATGTGGGAGTTTCGAGCTGCCAGGAGGGAAGTCTGACTAGCCGAAGGCCTCCGTGCTGCAGAGGCCTGTGTGGGTGCTCTGGCGACAGCCCCAGCTCAGCTCTGCCTCGCAGGCATCCTCACCAAGTCACCAGACGTGTGAATGAAGCCAACATGGAATCTTAAACAAGTCCATCCACCAGCTGAATATTACTTGAAAGCCCTCTACCCACATCACGTGGGCTAGGAAGGGTCACTCAGCTGAACCCTGCCTGAACTGCCTGAAAATTGTGAGGTATAGTAAAGTAATTTTTGTGTTTAGCCACTAAATTTTAGAGTAGTTTATTACATAGCAACAGGTAAACTAGAATAGTATGGAAGACAGAGACCGTTAAGTGGCAAAGCCAGCAGGGCCCACCCACTAGACTTGAGGAAGAACACCTGTCACTACAAGTAGGATTGAGGGATTGAGGTGTCCGAGTTGGAGTTGCCAGATCTAGCAAATGAAAATACAGGATGATGAGTTAAATCTCAGATAAACACAAAATGAGTTTTTAGTACAAGTATGTCCCAAGTATTGTATAGGGCATACTGTATAAATATTCATTGTTAATCTGAAACTCATATTTAATGGGCATCCCATCCTGTGTTTTACCTGGGCACCCTAAACCAAGTGGGGGAGATGGGCTGTGTAAGCGCCTAGAAGTGGGGATCCAGGAAGACATCAGCCTGAGAGATTATGGGGAAGAGCCCTAGGGTCAAACGTGCAGGGTCTTCTGGGAGCCCGGCCAGGCTGTTGGCTGCCATGCTGGCTGTGGAGGGACCATGCTGGATCCATGATGGAAATGTGCATGCTCTCTTGGCAGGTATCTTGGCATCAGCTGGACTTGGGGCCCCTGCTGGAACCTCAGTCCATGAGTGGCGCTGGTGACCTGAAAACGGCAAGTGCAGGGTCCATCCGCTCCTGACAGGGGGCCTCTCTGCAGCACGTGAGGAATGTAGCCTGCTAAGAAGAGCTCCCTGCTTGGCTGGGCACCCAGGCTGCCGCCCCAGCAGACCCTTCAGAGGTATCTCCTTCTCCCTCCTATTGGCTGTCCTCACAGACTGCTATCTTGGTAAATCCGGACTTCTCCTCCATGTCTTCAGAAATGCCGATGCACTGGCTCAGCCTGGGGAACTGTCTGCCCCTGTGTATCTGGGCCAGTACACAGAGAGAGCTTCTCCTGCCTTCTGTGGGGCCTGGTGGGATGGAGGACTCACAGGACCAGGGACAGGGAAGACCTTATATGCCTAGCCTCCCAGGGAGCCAAGCCTTTCCAACCCTGGGCTGCCGGAAGGCCTTGGGTGGGACACATTTAGGGTGCCACTCTGGGGTCTGCCTCTTCTGCCCATTCTCTCCTCAGGAGAGTGGACCCCAGGGTTCAGGAAAGCAGCTCAAAGACCCTCACAACAACTGTCCTTAGGTCTCTCATCGGGGGGAGAAGCAGCCCTTCCCTCCCAAGTCGGCAGGCAGGGCTGCAGCTGAGTTGGGGGAAGTTCGGGGTTCTGGCCTGAGGTGGGCAATCCCTCTTACAGTGACAGCTCCTCCCTTGGGGCTCAGGCTAGGAGTCCCTTCAAAGCAGCCCTCTCTCTGTGTCCTCTAGTGGCCCCCCATTGCCCGTGCATCAGCATGAACAGCTCGGCTGGTCTCACCCTGCCTGCCCCAGTCTGCCCACTGCCCCTTTCCCACTTGTCCCAGACATACCGCTATGGGCAGTGCCGTGGGGATCCCTTCTCTCTGCTACTCCTGCATTGCTCAGACTCCACCCCTTTGTCAGAAGTCGGCTTACAGAGTTACTTGCTCTAGGGGCATCATCTGACCTGAACAAGGCCTCTGCGAGGGGGTCACCCAAGGAGACAGGGAGTAGTAGGAGAAAGTTGGGCAAACTGAGTCAGAACTGGGAGCCTACCCTCTAGAGTCTAGAATCTCTATAGCCAACCTTGCACATGATGAGGCTAGTGACCGTGGATAAGTCCCCTGAGGCTTGTGAGCCTCGGGCGCCACCTCCTTGACTGTGGCCAGGTTACTTGTTCCTTCCTGCCGCATGGACTGTGAGAATCAGGTGAGAGTAGTTGGGAAAGCAGGGTGACGGCATGGCTCAGAGTTGACAGGGATTATTTTTGTCTCAGTGAGAGCACAGCTTTGTTTACTTGTTGGTTTGTTTTTGAATATAAAGTGCTGCTCTGCAGGTTTGGAAGACAAATCGCTCTGTTTCAGCTAAGGGGCTTAGAGCAGGCACCAGGGAGAAAGGGACCTTGGAGGTGGGCCTGAAAGAACAAGAAGGCATTTTCCACGGAGAGGAGATAAAGGTGGGGCTGGGGAGGGGCAGGCAGCTGTCTCAGGCAACGGGAATGGCTTGAGCAAAGCCACCAGGGAGTGAGAGAACCTGGCACGTTTGTGGAGCAGTGTGTCCAAGAGGCTGACGCCCAGGTCGTGTGAGGGAGGGGCAGGACAGGGCAGCAGTCCAGGGATGCCGGAGTGGAGGGGTCACCCCAGGGTCAGTGCGGAAAGGTCTTTGCACATCAGCCCGAGTTGTCTGGACTTTATCTACTCAACAGCAGGAGAGAGATATGGTCAAAAACGTGCCCTGGCTCTTCTTGACATTGCTCCTCGCCCCATCTTTAGATCCTGTCCCCTCTAGGGTGCTTTTCCCAAACGTTCCAAGTTGCCCAACTTAGGACAGCAATGGCGGCAGGGCACAGGCGTGGCTGCCACACCAGCACGGTGGCAGCCCTCTTTTTTCTGGGCATGCTGAGTAGGCTATGCATTTACGTCCTCCACCAAAGCTTGCCGATCATCCGAGCACTGTCTCTCACTCTGTAACGTTGGCACGAACCTCTCAAATGCCACCACAACCAGGATTGACCTACATCTCTAGGGTCAGACCAGCCTGATGGGCCGAGTCAGGCCTCTTATTTGATTTTCCTGGATTAGACTCAAGCTTAGTGACTGTACCAAAAATAGCCCCCCTTCTCTCTTGCGTTAAAGAGATGTCGTAGCTGGATCTGGTGGCTCTGGCTTGTTTTTATTTTTAACCACTAGAGTTGTCGCGTGGCCACAGATGAAGTGCATGATGTATAAAGAGGGCAGAGTAGTGGCATGTCTAGGGGTTCCTGTGAATGGGGACACAGACTTCTCATGAGTCCCTGGGGGACCTCCAAGTCCCACCTTCCTTCACAGCCTCCAGGAATTCTACATGCAGAACTTTAAAGGCCCAAGGGGCCCCTGGTTTTATCCTCCACTCTCTGAGGGGAAGCTGAGGCCCAGAGAGGGGAGACTGTAGCTAAGATCACACCATAATCAATGGCAATACCAGGAGCAGAATTCTGCCTCCCGCCCCGTGGTGGGGCATTTTTCCTGGCCCCAGTCCAGTTCTGTGTACAGGGACCGAACTGAGTTAGAGCTTGGAGGGGAGATGCTGGAGCTGAGGATGGAGTTGGAAAAAGGCGAGAGTGAGCGAGATACCAATGGAAAGCTGGGGCTGCTTGTTGGGGGAAGGTCTGGCTTAGATTTGGCTACATACTGTACAGTACTCATGTTTTAGAAACTATGATGGTGTCCCCCAACTCACCCCACCCCCACTAGGTAGGGCAGTCAATCTAAGAAATGCCCTTAGTCTGTCCCTGGGGCAGGGCCTGAGGAGGAGAGTTGGGCATTAGCTGAGTGCCCACTATGTGCCCAGCATTCTCCTCCCCTCCCTCTTACATCTGTGTGTACCTGATGGGTTCTGGGAGCTGAGAAGACAGGTGTCAAGAAAGACTCTGGAAACAGATGCAGAAGAGGGCTGGCTAAACAAATGCCTGTAACAGAATAGTCCTACTTGCAGAGCACAGCGTCTAACCTGGGAGGCGAGGAGGGGTAGTCAGCAAAGTCTACCTGGAAGAGGAGACACCTGATGTAAATCATGAAAGCTGAGAGAATTTAGTAGACTGAAGACGGAGCGGGGCGCTGTCAGCAGATGAAATAGCGTGAACAAAACCAGGGAGGCATGAAGCTGTGTAAGTGATTACTGCTTTATGCTGTGATAAAACATGGTCCAGCTCAAGGGTGGAGGGAGAGGTCACTGGAGGGCTGGGGGGAGGGAACCAGGTATGGGGCCTGACCAGTCATCCTTAGCAGTTTGAGTTCATCCTACAGGGTTTTTGAGCTAGAGAGTGACTTGTTTGGATTTGTATTTTAAATGCTGGCCCTGGCAGTAGTGGGGCAGCTGACTCAGAGGGAGCAAAGGCAGGAGGCAGGCAGACTGTTGCAATAACCCAGGAGGAGAGGATGAGGGCTTGACCTTGGGCTGCTGGTAGTAGGGGCGGAGTCAAGGCTGGCCTTGCCAGGGGCTGAGCAGTGTTGCAACTAGCCAGGAACTCAGGGGGCGGGGCAAACTGGGAGACCCAGGGCTGACCTCAGGTTGAGAAATGGAGAGTCTCAGGTGCCTGTGAGGTGCTAAGGTGGCAACAGAATCCCAGGAGGCAGCTGGAAACCCAGGGAAGTTAGGAGAGAGACCTGAGCTAGAAATGTAGTTTGGAAATTATGAGCATATGGCACTGGGGAGCCTGACCTTTAGGGGGAGTGGGTGGAGGAAGGGGTGAGAAGCAGGGTGCAAGGCTTTAGAAAGGCAGAAACCTGCAGGGTGAGTAGGCGAATGAAGATGGATGGGGGGGCAGAAAAACAACGTGACAAGAAGTAAATTTTAGAGCAGGTGAGAGGGTAATGAGGCTACAGAAGAACGCAGCAGCAGAGCAGTACAAGATGGATCAGGCGTTCTGCAGGTGGAGCAGGGCAGGGCGCTGGGGGGAGGGTTGAGATGGAAAGTATGGTGGTCAGAATAAACCCTGACTAGGCTTGGTCTAGGTCTGCAGAATATTCCACACAGTTTGACATGGGACAGCGAGAAGGGCTGAGGATAACGGGGAGAGGCACCTGTATAGTTATCCTGATGGATGGTACGTAGGAGAGTTTTTAGACAGGAAGTATCTTCCAGGTTGGGTGGGACGTGATGGGAAAAGGAAGGAGAAGAAAACAAATTCCTAGGACATCAGTTATGTGCCAGGCACCGTGCTAGGGACTGACTCTGCAGTCAGTCACTTCTAGCCTCCACAACAAGCCTCCCAGTTAGGAAGGAACTGTCCTTATTTGTCCTTGGTTTACATGAAAACAATGGCAGAATCGAAAGGAGCTAATGCTCAGCGCTACCCTGAACACTGCCTGGATTTTCTTAATGCATCCTTCCATCCCCTAACGAGGTCAGTGTCATTATCTCTGTTTCTTGATAAGGAGTGTGAGGTTCAGAAGTGTCAGCACTGTGGCTAAGATCCCAGATTGTAAAGCCAGCCTGCAGGGCTGCCCCCCAACCCCCACACCCGCCACTAGATGTGTGACTTCAGACAGCTCCTTAACCTTTCTGGCTTTAGCTTCCTCATTTGGAAATAGGGGCAATAAAAGCACCTGCCTTATGATGCATGTAAAACATGCAGACCAGGGTACAGCACATAGTAGGTGCTATGAGAGTATTCACTGTTACTGTTATTATTGGACAAGGTCATTCAGGTAGGAGAGGGAAGAGCAGGGATTTGGGCTGGACCTGGCAAGGCTGACCCTTGCCTCCTCCCAGCTGACCCTGGCGGGGAGGGGACTGGATGGGCTGACCAGGCTGAGGAAGGAGCTGTGCATCCTGCACCAGGCCTGTTCCTTTGCTGCAGGCATGTGACATATTGTGGCGTGATGTGTTTTCCCCTCCTGGTGCAAGATGTGACTCAGAGGGGCATGCTTGGGAAATGAGTTTCTTGCATTTGCCCACCTCATCGCCCCTGCATTCTTTTGAATTTCTCTGATCAGACTTTATATCTGGCTCTGCCATCCACCGACCTTTTTAATGTGGAAAACAGCCCCTCATTTCCAACTTGCTCAACAGCTGTAAAGATTCATCTTTGGCCCGGAGAGGGTAGCAAAGGATAGAAGGGGGGAAAAAGGAAAAAGAAAGAAAAAGGGAAGAAAGAAAGAGGCAGCAACAATCAAAACAGCCCTTTTCTCCCTGTGTAATCTGGGCAGCTTCCAGGAGGATAATGTCTTTCCACCGTGAATCGCCCCCTCCCTCCCAGGCTGTTTTCACAGGAAGCAAATCCTGGAGCATTTTCAATGTGCCCCTCGAGGCAGAACAATGAGGCCCTTGAAGCCTCGGAACCGCGCTCCCTCCAGTTATCCGGAGCCCTCGCCGGAGCCCCTCCTGGACCCGCTTGGAGAGCGTAGGGACCCGCTTGGGCAGTGGGGGCGGGGGTCTGCAGGGTGTTGCTGAGACGCACGAGGGAAGCCCATTAGCCAAATAATAGGTTTGGATCCGACTGTTGTGCCAAGGTACCCGGCATTTATCCGGCTTCCCGATTGGGGGCGGGGAGCAAAGAGGAGGCGGCGAGGATCCAATTACGGCTGCTCCAGCCCGGTCGCCGGGGGTGGCGGCAGGCAAGCCGGGCCAGGCGGGGCGGGCGGAGCGAAGATTGTGTGCGCAGAAGCCCGGGCCGGCTGCTCGGTCGGGGGGCGCCTGTCCCCGGGGCGGCCCCAGCCCCGCGTCCCAGCTCTGCGCCCCGCGCAGGGTCCTCCGCCCCGCCGGCTCAGCTGCCCCATTGTTTATTGTGGAGTCTGCGCTCCCCCTTCCCGTCCCCTCCCTCGCTCCCGCCCTCCTTCCCGCTCCCTTCTCCCCTCCTCCCGAAAGAAAGAAGAGCCAGTCTGTGGAGACGAATGAGTCATGAATAAACAAACAGCGTGGGGGAGCTGTCACTCCGAGCTGACTTCCTGGCCGCGCAGAGCTCTACGACCTCCTGGCGGGGCACAGAAGCCAGGCTGGTTGGGGTGGGCAAGGGCTGTCTGGGCGTCCAGTGCCGGGCGGGGGAGGGGTAGGGAGGGGAAGGGAGCGTTGTACAGAACCCCGATAACCAGGCCTGTCCTGGACCATAGACCTCACAAGCATCACGCAGTTAAAGTGTGTTGTGACCTGCTATCCCCAAACCTATCTGTACACAGATGCTGAGGGCTGTGAGTCCGATTTCCTTGGGTGTGACAAAAGCCATACACCACTGACAGGCAATGCACGTGAACATCTGCTGTGTGGGGTTGCTTTCCCTGTGTGGGCTCCCCCTCTGGGAATGCTCGCTGAGTTTTGTTGGTGTGGTGTTTGCAGCATGTGTGTGTCTGGTGTGTGCTGCAGATGCAGGGGCACTGGGAGGACGTATATTTGGTGTGTGTGCCCACATGATACATGTCTAGGGTGTGGGATACACAAAACTGTGTGCACATCGGGGCTGGTGGCCTGTGTATGTCTGTACATTGTGTGACTGTTTTTCTGACTCAGTTTGTTTCTGCCACTTTAAGTTTTGTGTCTTGCTTTGTGCTTAGTTCTCTGCTTGGTCCTTTTTCCTTTCCCTTGTGTGATCCTGTGGGTCATTTGGGGCCATCTCTTCCCATTAGTGAGGCCCCAGGGCCCCAGCAGACCTCCAGGGCCTGGCCGGGCTGGCCCCAGAGTCCAGCCAGCTGTGGCCACACACAGGCTCACAGCGCTGACTCATGCCTGGTGAGAGCAGAGCCCAGTCTGACCAGAGCTCAGGCCGGGTAAGCCCAGCTGTGGGGAGGGCACTTGGAGCCAGGTCTGTGGGAGCCCCTCGTGAGCTCTGAAGCTTGGGGAGAAGGCCTGGCTAGCCCAGAAATTCTGGAGGCTTCTGGCACGGAAAGGGGCCTGCCCCATGGGGACAGAGGCACGGGCAGGAGTCAGGCATTTCTTCTTGCTTCTGTGGCAACCACACCCCCTCATAGAGGGCCACCCTAGGCCAAAGGTGACAGCTAGGCTTTCAGGAAGACTGTTGGTGAGACAGAGACAAGGCTGTGACTCAAGGTCCAGCCCAGACCCCTGCTGCCCGGCTGGGTTCAGAACCCCTGCCAGCTCTGGCCCTGCTGCTGCTCCCTTTCCATGGGCAGGCCCCAGTGCCTAAAGTTCCCCAGCTCTGGGCCAGAGATTTGCTTGCAGAGGCAGACCCCTTGAAGCTGAAGCAGGGTCCCACTCCCATTATCACCCTCTCCTGCACCACCACTGCTAGTACTCCCTGGACTTGGTTTCCTGGCACTGGAATCATAGGTTAGTTGTGGCCCTGACAGGGAAGGCCTACCCTGGTCATTTCCCAGCCTCTTTCCCGTCCTTCAGCTGGCAGGCAGTTTGGATCAACAGAGGTTGGGAGGCAGGTAAATGTGGGTTCATAACCTGGCTTTCTTCACTTACTGTGTCATCTAGGGCAAGTCACGCAGCCTTTCTGAACCTCTCTTCTCCTGTCTTTAAAATGTGCATACAGACCTCTTCTACCTTATGAGGTGGCTGCAAACATTAAAGGAGAAAATGCCTGTGACTCCTGAGCACCGTTTGGTGTAGAATAGGAGCTCAGAAAAGGAGAGTCAGTCTTTGTCTACCCCTAGCCCTGCTCTGGGCTTAGATCATCAGGGCCCCGAATTTAGCTGCCCTACCTTTTTCATCCTCTGACCCAGAGACTTGCTGGGCCTTGTGGATCTTGTCTGAAATTTGAGGACTCAGAAATAGTCCCATACATTTGTTGGGGCAGTATAGGGTCTGGGCCAGGACTTCCAAGCCAGACCCATCTCCACAGGACAGCTGGGACCCACAGCATCTCTCTGGGGCTTTCCCTGTGGGGAGAAGTCTTCACCCCTCAGGGGTACTCTGGCTGTGCCTCAGCTGGCCTTGCATTGTAGACACATTGTTTGGTCTACATGGAACTAAAAAAAAAGAAACCCAGCCAATACTTAGGAATGAAGACATTTCACATGAAAATGTGGCTCTTCAACTTCTTTGAATAATTGGGAGATTTGACCACACTGCACTCACAATTCTAAGTGGCAGCTATGGGCTGGAGCTGAGAAGTGGGGCCTCTTCAGACAGGACAAGTGCTTTTTAGTTTACCGCAGTCCCCACCACTCCCTGTTGCATTGCTTCTCAAACTTGGGAATCACCTACCTCTTAAAACAGATTGTGGGGTCTCACCCCAGAGTTTCTGTGTTAATGGGTTGGGGTGGGACTGATAATTTGTATTTCTAACAAGTTCCCAGGTAGCATTGATGTTGCTGCATCAGGGACCCACTTTGAGTTCTCCTGACTCACCTTGAAGTTGGGGTAAACTGTTGGTTACCATATATCATCACACTTGGCCTGTTGTTTTCCCATGGAATAGGGAAACATTTCTCTGTACTCACAACTCTAGCAAAAGTAAGAAAATAGAAAAGAACAGAGTATCGTTTTTCCCCCAGCAAAATGGAGAAGTGTATATTTCATTGGGGACACAAAGAATGTTCCTTTTTGTTTACATGTAAACAATTTGCATATGTGTGTCCCATAAGCACAACTTCAGATGCCTTGAAGATGACGTGGGCACTGTCTGTGCTGTTTCATACACTTGCCCATCTCACTCATTTATGTTACCTGCTTGGTCCTGCAGGCGTTAGCGTGTGTGCTTCCTGCCCTCCACAGTTGATTCGTTAGTTGAACAACCCTGCTTTGAACTGGTTCAATTGCTGACTGTGTTAGGATATGGAGACAGAAAAAGATAGAAAGTTTTCGTCGTCATGTGGCTCACATGCTGATTCTGATGTCATGGTGGACCTAATGAGAAAGAATATCATGGTTGATTAGTGATGTCTGCTGTGAGCACAAGGTGGGAAGAATGTGCCACTGCTTGGCTGTAGCAGGCAAGATTCTTGAGCCATTTTAGGAGATACAAATGGGGGTGAATCAGCTCCAAGTCCTGTGCCCTCGCACGTGTGGAGCCCTTGCTCTGTGCTCAGCCTTGGGTTCGATACTTTGAGGAAGGCCAAGAGGAAGGGAAAATTCTGCCCTTTGACTCAAGTTGTTGACAGTGACGCTGGGACAGACAAAAATTGAACAGATACATAAAAAAGGAATTACAAATTATAATAGTAGGGGGCTGGGATGGAGAATAATGGGGTATGTGGGGACCTCCGTTAGTCTGAGTGGTGGGAGAAGTGTCTCTGAGGTCCCCATCCTGTGTGTCGGGGAGAGGAGGTCAGGAAGCAGAAGGGATCCTGGACTAAGGCAGCCTGAATCTGCCGTGAGAGATGGAGCCCTGGTCAGGAGACCAGGGCTGTAGTCCTAGTCCCAGGTCACTCACCTCAGGTCTCCTCTAATTCGATGATTTTAACCTCCCTCAAAACAGCATCTTCCATAGACTCAGGGAGCATTCCTGGCCTTCTGGCTGGTGCTGTGTGCTCTGTCCTCTGACGCAGCTCTGACTGCTGTCTTCCTCTCAGGGCAGCCACACGGTGCCTTGGGTTGTTGCTTAGTGGCTCATGAAGCTCCACGGGTATGTTTGGGCTTGTCGCACCACCCGCTGGGAAGTTAGTTAGTCTCTCTGGACCTGAGAACCTTCAGGGCCACTTTGAGTGCTTCAGGAGTATCCAGTCCAGGGCTTTGAGAGCCCCCTCTTCTATTCCCACTTGCTCTCTCAATAACTTGGGTCAAAGGACAGACTTTTCCTGTCCTCCTGGCTTTTCTCACAGTGTCCAGTCCAAGGTTGAGCACAGAGCAAGGACTCCATACATACTAGGGCACAGAACTGGGAATTGATACTTCCTATATTAGCATCTCTTTAAATGTGGCAAATCAGTGGAACATTCTTCTAATAATGTGCTCACAGCAACATCACTAATCAGTCATTACCCTCTTTTCCATTGAGTCCACACATGGCATCAGAACCATTCTCAACACTGTCCTCTAGAAAGCCGGTGCCAATGAGTTGGAGCTGACTTGTGGGATGACGTTTATTAGACACTCCTGTTTGAGGAAGAGGTCTAATATCTTGTGGGTCTCATGTGGCCTCCCAAATAAGTAGAAACTTGGGACATGGACTTAATTAAGATTTGAGGGGGACTTCCTGCCAAGATGGAGGTGTAGGTAGACACACTGTGCCTCCTTGCACAACCAAAAGAGGAAAAACAACAATTTAAAAAACAAAAGCAGCCAGAACTGACAGAAAAGTGAACTGAGTGGGAGTCCGACAACCAAGGAGTTAAAGAAGACATGTTCATCCAGATCGGTAAGCAGGGCGGAGCTGGGCTGAGAGTTTGTGGCAAGACGCGGTTTGTGGAGTGGTACCAGCAATGCTGTAGCTGCCTGGAGAGGCCTGCGGTGGGCACGCCTGGTCAAAACGCGGCTGGTGCATTCAGTGAAGCCCAAGGCTGACCCACCTGGACCCAGCGGGCTGGGACTGGTGGACCAGGCAGTCCCTCATTTGAGCACAGATAAACTGGGAGAAAAAACTGGGGAGCGGAGCAGACTACGCAACCCACCATCAACGGGAAATAAAGCCTCAAACCACCGATTGGAAACACCTGTGGGGGTTGAGGCAGTGGCGGGAGGAACTCCCAGACTCACAGAAGAGTTCACTGGAGAGACCCACAGAGACTTGGAACTATGCAAGCTCACCCACCCACCCTGGAGCCAGCACAGAAGGACCCAACTTGCTTGTCGGTAATGGGGGAAGTTCGGAGAGCGGAGCAAGTGCCATTGTTCTCTCCAGCCCCGCCCCCACAGGCAGCATCACAACACAACTACGTGGGTTACCCCTCCCTGGTGAACACCTAAGGCTCCGCCCCTTAAAGTAACAGGTGCGCCGAGAAAAAAAAATGGCCCAAATGAAAGAACAGATCAAAGCTCCAGAAAAAATATAACTAAGTGATGAAGAGAGAGCCAACCTATCAGATTCACAGTTCAAAACACTGGTAATCAGCATGCTAACAGACTTGGTTGAATTTGTTCGCAAATTAGATGAACAAAAGAAGGATACGCTAAAGGAAATGAGGGGAAATGTGCAGGGAACCAATAGGGATGGGAAGGAAACTGGGACTCAAATCAACGGAGTGAACCAGAAGGAAGAAAAAAACATTCAACCAGAAAAGAATGAAGAAACAAGCATTCAAAAAAATGAGGAGAGGCTTAGGAACCTCCAGGACATCTTTAAAATGTCCCAACATCTGAGTCATAGGGGTGCCAGAAGGAGAAGAGGAAGACCAAGGGATTGAAAACTTATTTGAACAAATAATGAAGGAGAACTTCCCTGATCTGGCAAAGGAAATAGACTTCCAGGAAGTCCAGGAGGCTCAGAGAGTCCCAAAGAAGTTGGACCGAAAGAGGAACACACCAAGGCACATCCTAATTGCATTACCCAAGATTAAAAATAAGGAGAGAATCTTAGAAGCAGCAAGAGAAAAGGAGACAATTACCTACAAAGGAATTCCCATAAGACTGTCAGCTGATTTCTCAAAAGAGACCTTTCAGGCAAGAAGGGGCTGGAAAGAAGTATTCCAAGTCATGAAAGGCAAGGACCTACATGCAAGAATACTCCATCCAGCAAAACTTTCATTTAGAATGAAAGGGCAGATAAAGTGCTTCTCAGATAAGGTCAAGTTCAAGGAGTTCATCATCACCCAGCCTTTATTATGTGAAATGTTAAAGGGATTTATATAAGGCATGGAGAGATATCAACAGGGGAGTGGGAGGGGGAGAGAGGGGGGAAAAGTACAGAGAATAAGTATCATAAATGGTAGGTAGAAAACAGACAGGGGGAGGTTAAGAATAGTATAGGAAATGTAGAAGTCAAAGAACTTATGTGTATGACCCATGGACAAAAACTAAAGGGTGGGGAATGGGGGTGGGGTTGGGGCGGAAGAGAATAAAAGGGGGAAAATGGGACAGTTGTAATAGCATAATCCATAAAATATATTAAAAAAAAGATTTGAGGCACCTGAGCTGGGCTTGGAGCTAGGGGCTGAAGTGGTCTGTTAGCTAATGAAGAGAGAGCTATGGGAAGTTGACAGGCAGCGGACAGGGGTGGATTGGACTCACATCAGCTTAGAGTCTGCTGAGTGTCCATTGAAGAAGGGAGTACAGGGTGTGAGGCAGTGGGGCAGGAGGGAGGACTCAGGTACAGCTGGGTTCCGGGAATAAAGAGGAGACAGTGGGTCCTGCTGGGGATCCCTGAGGGGTGGCACAAGGCTTCTTGGTACTCCTGAGAGTAAGGACATGAGGGAGCAGAGCCACCTGAGACCTCACCTCCTGCCCCACCAGGCTGAAGTGTCACTCTCCTGAAAGGACATGGACAAGCCCCTCTCCTCCGAGTTATAAGCAGAGGCAGCTGGGGGTCCCTTTGTAAGCATAGAATCTTTTATGGAAATTAAGTGTGGATGTCTGTGTCCGGAATCATCAATATATTTGACAGAGCTGTGGTCATTAAGAGCATGGACAAAGATGCTGATGTCTGTCAAAGCTCTCATGACCCTTTGTTTGCCTTTCCTGTCCTCCTGGCCCAGTGCGCTGACTCTGGGATGAAGCAGGGTATGGGTGCAACTCAGCAGACTCTAAGCTCCATCAGAGTGGCCCCCACCACATTGTCTGCCTGTTCACCATTCTGTGGCGGGCGCCTAGCCCCTGAATGAAGGAACGACCAACTGATGAAAAGAATGGCACGGCTCTTGTAAGTCTGTCATACTTTTATGCTTGCTTAACACCTGTTGTCTCTGCTGCACCATAGGCTTCACAAGGGGAAGGGCTGAGGTAGAAGGCCCAGCACCAGGCCCCGTTCATAGTGGTGTTACATGAACTGAAGGGAGGTCCACATATTCCAACTGCGCCCTTTGGGCTCTGCTGAGTCTAGGTCTGGGACGAGGGGTCTTGGGCAGTTCTGGAGCTGGAGCCCTGGTCGTCCCTGAGAGTACTGGCCACTCCAGGCACTGGGCATTGCTCACTGCTCCCTATATACTCCTGGCAATCCCATAGTCATGCCTATGCTTTCCATTCTCCATGCCTGGAGTGCCCCTCTTTGCTCCTTTTGAACCTTTTTGAAATCCTCTCAGTTCTTAGGGTTCAACTCCAGGGCCACCTCCTCCAGGAATTCTTGTGTTGAGAAGGCCTCCGCTGTTCGCATGTCCCGGGCTCTCCCCATTGCTGTCCTCACAAGATCTGCTGTCTTCATAATGGCGTCTGTGAGAAGCTGAGGCCACCATGCTTTATGAGGGCTATGTCTGATTATCCTTCAGACTATGGTTTTGGGATGAGGCCTCATTTGATCTTGTGAGCAGCTCCAAAACCCTTTGGGGATGTACCTGACTCTGTCATGGGGGCCCCACTCTGCTCTAGCAAGAGAACATGTCCGGGTCCTTCCCCTACAAGGAGAGCCCCCATTCATCTCCATGTGTGGGGGCCTTTCCCTCCACAACCTTTGCTTCTTAGCCTCAGAGCCCAGGTCCAGGCTTTGGGGACTGGAAGTGCATAGCATGGGGTATACAATCTGGGTCATGCAGAGCAGCTGGATGTGTGAGGTCTGCTGGTAACTCAGCCTCTTGGAGTTTCAGTTTCTTCAATTATGAAATGGGATACCTGTTCCCATCTCATAGTTATTGTGGAAATTACAGGCCCCAATGTGCCTGCTCCCTCTTCAGATTCTCTCTGCGTGAAGTGATTTTTGCTTCCTCTTTGCCTGGATAGCTCCTATTCATCCTTCAGAAGGACTCAGTTCAATGTTACCTCTTGCAGGAAGCCCTCCTTGATTGGTCGCTTGTGCCTGTCATGTTCCCTCAGTGTGGAATCCTGGTTTTCTTTCCAGTGGCTCTCATCTATGTACATAAGTCTCTATTTAGGGTTGGCCTCCCTCGTTAGTCTACGAGCTCCGTGAGGGCAGGGGTGTGTATCCCTAGTACCTAGTGAGGGCCTGGCATTTCCAAGGCACTCAGTGAATATTTGCTAAGTAATAACAGATTTAAAATGCCTCATACATAGATTGCAGCTTTTCTCATCTAGCGTGACCTCTTTTCATTTCAGGCCGCCCGTGGGAGGTTCTATTGGCAGAAAACTCCGCACCTGTCCCGCACCAGCCTGTCTTCCCTGGGGAAGCATCAGCCGCTCTGGGCTTTACTGTCCGCTCAGGGCCTGATGCAGAGGAGGCAAGGGAAGGGCAGGTGAGGTGAACCTGCAGCCTGAACCTTTAAGGTTGGTCACTGCCTGAAAGCTCAGTGTGCCAGGGCCTGGTGGGATCCATCCTGGGCACGGAGTGCACCCGCACACAGCTGGCGGCTTCCTCTGCCTGATAGTGGGGCCTTGGCCGCCCCTAAGCCCACAGCTGCGAGGGAGCCGGTGCTCTCCTGTGCGCAGCCTGGACTTCTTCCCTTCAAACTGTGTCTGGCTCTTGAACCCACTTCTTCTGGCCACAAGCCTGGTGCTCTGGTCCCTTTATCAAGCTACCAGGTATTGGGTCTGCTATCTCACTTATCTGGGCCTCAATTTTTGCATCTGTCAAATGGGAATAAGAACCTTGTGAAATGGGTGGCATTTTGAGGATCTAATGGAATAACCAGCTTGCATTGTACTTTATAGTTTGTAATAGCTTCTCATGTAAGTTTTCCTGACCAGGTGCAGGATCCTTTTTCTAGGGACATGGAGGATGAATGGGCTCTGGGGTGATGACATAGTCATACGTGAAGGTTCAGGGTGCCATGGTGTGGGTGCAACCCTGAGGGCACCACCATTCATGTGGATATGCCATTCATCTGTGTATCCCTGGCAATAGAGCCAGGTGGCCATGCTGGGGATTGGGGCAGACAGACAGTTGACAGTGAGTTCTGTCCAGCGCTTGGAGGAGACTTCTCTGGAGTAGCCAGTCTCCTTGGCAGGACCACAGCTTACCCGAACTTCTCAAATCAGTCACTAGTGTCCAGACAGTCCCTGAGCACTGAGGATAGTGGCTTTGGAAGCCCTTTGCCCTGGGCCCTGTTCTGCCTGGGCCATGGCCTTGACGGCCTGAAAGATAGGCATACTCCTGATGGAATATACCTGCCTGTCCATTCATACATTTCAACGTGCACACACCTAGAGGCATGTACACACATGTGCACACACAGGCACATAGTGCTCTAGACTGACCTCTCTGGACCAGAGAGTGTCTTTGGTCTTTTCCTATGTAGGGCATGTGGAAAAATGATTCCCAAGCAACTTCCAGGTAGACTCTTCTATCCATTTCCCTTTTGCCTCCTCCCATTTCACCATATTACAAACTAGAACACTGAGGCAAAGAGGGTAAGCGGTTTGCCCAGAGTCCACCGCAGGGCAGTGGCAGAGCCAGGAGCAGCAGATACAACTCAGGGGTTTCCTGTCACAGGGACTGAATTTGTACCTGTGTTGGGGCTTCCTCGCAAGGTGACAGCTGCCCTGCAGAGTGCGATGACAGCCAGCTCTCCCCAACACAGCATTCCATTTTACAGACAGGGAAACCTGTCTATAAGAGCATGAGTTGGCCACGCTCTCCTTCAGAAGATCCTCACGTTGCAGATGGTGCAGAATGGAGACTCACAGGCTCCGAATTGAAGCCCAGGGCTGTGAGTTACCCCATACCGTGGGAAATTCCAGGTTTGCAGCTGCTGCTAGGAGAGCAAAGCTCATTTAGACGGTAAGTTAGAGAAGGGAACTTAATAAACAAGTTGCACTGCAGAGGCCCCAGGGGCAGCCTCTCCAAGCGGCCACCCACTTGGGGTTGCCCACCCAGAGCAGCTTGGACCTCTGTTTGTGGGCCAGTGCAGCCCAGAGCCAGCAGCCCTGCCTGGACAGCCTTCCCAGGCTCTCCTGCAGTCCTGCTGACACAGGCTGCTCCTGGCCTCTCACCTCCCCTGCCCCCTCCACCCTCCCCGCTGGCAGGCTGCTGTAACAAGGTGCCCTTTGTGTGTGCTGGGCGGGGGTGGGGGCTCCTGCACCGCTTCTTGCTGCTGAGTCACAGCTTCCTGCCTGTACAGCACTGGGGACAGAGAGTTGCAGGTGATTGGCCAGGCAGCATGGAGCCCAAGACCTTGGAGATGACCTCAGGCAACCCCTTCCTTCCACTGGGGGGGAAACTGAGGCTCAGAAACAGGAAGGGGATATCTCACACTTTCCTTGAGCAAATATCAAGATGAGGCACCCCTTTTGGCAGTCCACAGGCACCCAGGCTTGTCATGTGGTCATCATAGTGTTCTACTCCCCAGAATCCTGGGTGTGTCTGTGTGCCCATGTGCATGGGCACACATGCTCACCTGTCTCTGAGTTTGTGCACAGGGTGCCACCATTGGAGTGTTGGTTTGTGCGTGATGTATATATGTGTTGGCTGTTTTAGGGTCCCACGCCTTCTCTCAGTGACACGTGCAATCTGTCCTCAACCACACAGCTCCTTCCATCTACTTCTTAGGGCTTCCCTGGGCTTGTCCTGGCCCTTGCCCTGCGAGGCATCTGGCTGAAGAAGTCTAGCCATGGTGGGCAAGCAACTGTAATGGGCAGCTCATTACCTAGCAAATCACCTCTCCACCATTTAAGGTAAGGGACCCCTCTGTCCCCCTGCACTCTGCTGTGTGAGACTCACCAGTGTGAGCCTAGCCAGAACTATGGAGTATTTAGGAACGTAGGGCCCAGAGCCAGACTGTCTGGGTTTGAATCTGGCTTTGCCATTTGCTAGCTGCGTGACTTGGTCTAATGGCTTCTCTTCTCTGACCCTCCATTTTCACCTCTATAAAATGGGATAATAATAGCCTTGCCTCACAGACTTATTGTAGGGATTGACTTTGCACTTGTAAAGCTCTTAGAATAGCATGCAATATGTGGCAGGCCCTCAAGAAATAGTGGCAATTATTGTTACTGTTATAATTATTTTTCTTGACACCAGGAGATCCCGTTGGAGGAGCAAAGCCCTGAAATGTGCTCTTTGGTTTCTGGGCGGCGTGAGAAGCACAGTTCGCTTGGTCACAGACACAAGGCAGCAAGGGGGTGGAAGCTGTCCCCGGGAAGAGATGTCTATTTCTGAAGGACAGTGCCCAGGTGAGGCCCCCGCAGTGTGGTGTCAACACTGACTCTATGTACACTGCTACCCTAGGCCTCCAAACATCGCCAGACCCCAGGAGGCAGGGCAGGGTGGCCATGTGGCTGGAGTTTGTGCACCGCCCTCTTCCTGGGCTTCCGGAGGCCTTGGCGGGCAGCAGGCTTCCTGTTGCTGCTTCTGCGATATCCAACCTAGTGTTCAGGACTGCCATCTGGGCCCGAGGGCTGGGCGAGGGGCCCGCCGGCCATCTGCGTGCTTGGAGCTGGCTGTTTCCGAAAGGCAGCGGGGTACCTGCAGGAGCTGGAGCTGCTGGACGAGGCTCAGAGGCCCCAAGCTGCCATGGGGAGGACAGGTCCCCACAGCTTCCTGCCCTAATGGTCCCTGCATACACCACACAGGGTGTAGGAGTCAGGAAACCCAGCCTGCCAGTAGAACTAGCTACCTCCAGGACAGCCAGTATGACCTCGGAGAAGTCCCACCTCCCTGGTTTCAGGTTTCCCATCTACACTTTGGGCAGGCTGGACTCTGGTGGCCCAGACTTCTGTTCAGTTCCTACTGACTCTAGGCACGGGGTCTCACTGGGGGAAATGTGCAAGACTGGGGAGGGTTTCCCAGATCCCTGGAGGTCACTTCCCTGCCACTGTGGAATTGTACAAAGTCCTGAATGATCAGAGGTAGGTTAGGGCCAAGCTGGGGTTCTTGCATAGTCCCAGCCCAGCCTCAATGCCTTGCATGGTATGTGCAGGGTGGCAAGATGGCGAGAAACATTTCTTCAGAGAGCTGGAAGCTGTCTAGGCCCGAGGAGGTAGCTTTTCATTCACTTATTCGCTCACTCGGTCTTTCATTCATTCACTCACTCGTCCATCTATCCATTCATCTACTGATTCATTCCTGTATCCATTTATTCATCATCTATTCACTCATTCTTCCACCCATTCACACTGGGCATTATGTCATTCTGGACACTGGGGTTATGATGTTGTACTCAATAGACAGAGTAGGAGACACAGCTGTGACCTGTCAGTTAACACACGGTGTGACAAATTATAGGATGGGACAACTTAGCAGTAACTGACTCCAGTCCAGGGGGCCAGGAAGGCTTCTGAGACACAATGGCTGAGACAAGTTGGAGTGAGCCAAGGGTGTCTAATTTCCATAGGACCCTTATGAGATGGGTAGCTGCTCTCCCCACTTTATGAATAAGGAAAGTAATGCTTAGCAAGTGAATACACAAGAAGCTTTCCTATCGTCACACCCTGAGTAAGTGGCAGAGCTGGGATTTGAACCTTTGTCTCTCTGATTCCAAATGCCACAGGACCCCTACCTTCTCTAGGTTCCTGCTAGACAAGTGCTACTGACCATCTCTCATGAGGCTTGGGCTGGGCAGGTGTCCTGGGTGGGAGGGCATCACCTACTTTGACTAAAGGAGGGAAGTGGATGGTAGAGGGCAACTATCTGGATGTCATTTCTTTACCTTGTTGTCCAGAGTCAGTGTGTGGATTATACCTACAACTCCTGGAAGAGCTTAGGATAGAGCCAGGCAGGCCTCAGCACCTCTGTCTGAAAACAGTAGTTCTCAGAACCTTGGCTGCCTGGGGTGGGGACAGTGACACAGCCAGCTTGGAGCCAGAACTTCCAGTCCTGGTTCACTGGGGACCTTGGGTATTGTCAGCCTGGCCTCCTGGTTTCTTTCTCTGGAATAAATCCATGGGAAGGGGTTGGGCACAGCACTGGCCCTGACCCACAGACAGTTCTGGTCAAACATACTTGCTCTGAGAGTGCTCAGAATGAGGTGAGGAATGGGGGACTCCCTCCTCTAGTTCTCTGCTATAAGGAGCTGGCATTAGGTCTCACATCTCCTGCATCCAGGGAGAGCGTTTATTAACCCAGATAGCTGGGGCAGAGCCCTCAGTGGTATCCCATCCAAAATGTTCATGGCTATTACTGGACTCCTGATTTCTCCCCCGCCTAGTCTCTGTGAATGCGCCCACCTCACCCTGAGTCATTCTCGACTCCCTGTTTTCTTTCCTCCCAGCAACCAATTCAATGGACTCTACCTGGACCCCAAATCTCTCCGTGTCTCTTCACCTCCACTGTCACCATTCCTGTGTACACCCTCACCCGCTGCCCAGCAGATAACTAAACCAGCTTCCTAACTGGGCTTTGTGAGTCCATTCCTGTGCTTTGCACTTCCTTCTCCACACAGCTACCAGAGGGAGATTTTCAAACAAACTCAGAGCATGGCACCGCCTATGTACTTGTACCGTGGACCTAGTGGGTACAGCCTGTGTGACCTGGTCCTGCTCACCTCCTGTGCCCTCCCAGCTCACTGTGCCTTGGCTCACCTCCTCTGCTCTCCTTCCTGACTTCCCTGTTCATCCCGTCTCCTGGCCTTTGCATGGTGCTCCTGCTGCTTGGAATTCTCTTCCCCTGAATCTCTGTGTGGCCTGTGCTGTTCACCTAGGCTCGAGCGACACTCCTCAAGAAGGCTCTCCCTGACCGTGAGGTCTGACATTGCCCCCCACCCCATGCACTCCCTCTCCTATTACTCTATCTTGCTTTCTTTGGAGCTCTTATTTATTTTGTTGTCCTACTTGCTCCCCCAACTAGAATGTAAGCTCCAAAATGCAAGGCTTTTCCTTTCTCATCCTGTGTCCCAGAGCCCAGCTAAAGCCAAGAGGGCACTCAAGGAATATTTGTCAAATGAGTGAACTTCATGGTGCTATAGATGCCCAGTCAGAAGGGACCTCAATCTTTGCTGTATCTGGGGAACTCCCCTGCATGCCTCCTCAGCCCCAGATTGCACTCCCCTGGCAGCAGGGAGTTCATTCCTGCTAAGGCAGCACTTTTCATCTCTGGGCAGCTTGGACTGTTAGACATGGTGTTTGTTCTGACCTGAAATTTGCTTTTCAGTGATTCCACTGGGTCCGGCTTGGCTCACTGAGTCTGACAGCTCCTCTGCAGGAACTCTATCGGAATTTGAAGAGTGTGGCGTGATGAGGACAGATGGGGGACACAGAGTCACAGGTCATGGGTTTGAATTCCCTCTATTCCATTTCTCCAAGGTCAGTTATCAGTCCCCAAACTCTCTGACCCTTGTTTCCCCTCTGGAACTGCTGGGAACCGTGCCCCCCAGGGCTGCACTTGGGGCAGAGGAAATGCCACCAGCATGCCTAGCCTGGTTCCTGGCACAGGGTTGGGTGCTTAATAAATGTTGTTTGAGTTTAGATAAAAGTCTCCATGATTTTTCACTACTCCAGGGCATCGAAGTCCTCACTGCTCCCTCTGCCCTGGGGGCACATCTTCTACATAGGAAAAAACAGAGACCAAATCTCATCCCTGCTCAGGTGGGCCCAGGCTGTGGGAGGGAGGTGGGGTCTGCGTGGGGTGCCAAGCTCTCCTGCAGTGATTTATAGTGTTTTGCCTTTTGGAAAACATTGCAGTGCAAGGTTGCTCAAGGTCAGTGCCTCTGTTCTGCGATCGCTTTATGAAAAGGGAGAAGAGAAAGTGGGCAACGTTTCCAATTTTTTAAGGAGCTGGCTTGGAGCCAGTCACTAGGCATCAGAGGAAGGCAGCTGACTGCACTCGGCCCATCCTGAAAGTGCCTGGAAGGGGAGGAAGGAAGCAGATGTTTTTTAAGGAACTACTGTGTGCCAGGCCCCATGCTAGGAGTGTTGTAACAGGGAACAACTGTTGTGTGTTTGGGGTAGGCAAGACATTGTTACAAGTGCTTTATGTGGATTAACTCACTGAATGGATGTAATCCTCACTTTGCCGGTATGAATAGGCATTATTGTTCCCATTTTAAAGATGGGTTAGCTGAGGCAAAGGGAGGTAACATAACATGTCCGGGACCCCACAGCCAGCATGGATAGTATTTAATCCCAGTCTCACCTGTAGATGATGATTATTATCACTGTCATTTTATAGATGAAAGCTCTAAGGCTTTGAGCGGTTAAGTAACTTGTCCAAGATCACACAGCAGGAGGATATAGCAGAGATGGGATTTGAACTTGGGTATTGGTCGTTGCAAGGCAGTGCATTGCTCTGTGCTGTGAAAACTGGTTGGTCTCCTCATCTTCTCTTCTTTCCTCTGTCCATTGAAATGGATGAGCCAGGGAGGGGGTGGGTGGACAGGGAGGTTGCGGGGGAGGGATGGTGGGAGGTAAGCTGGCCTTAGAGTGGTCGTGGGCTCCTCTGATTTCTCTGCCAGTGGTGCCTTGGGCTTTGTATGAATGGCTGTGTTTTCAACACAGACCTAGAGGAAGAAGCTGAAATCCCCAGTAAACCTTCCGCTCCCTGTTAAGCTTCCTTCTTTGTTATCAGAGGGGTGTCAGGAAAGACTCAGATAAAAAGGCGATGTCTGGGCCCCACCAGTCCGGAACAGACCCCTGCACACCACAGGATGAAGTCAGATGGGAGAAGTTCCTGGGCCGGAGCCAGGACCTACTTGGGGCCAAGGCGTGAGCTGGCCCAGTGTGCTGGCGTGTGTCCATGATGCAAAGCCCTGCCTTCCTGCCTCAGGGACGCTACTGCTCTGCTCTGCCTCCCACCCTCAGAATCTCCTTCCAGGAAGGGTTGGAATGTCCCCCAGAACCTGTGAGCCCCTGGGAGTCAGGGTCCTGTTTCTGTGTGACTATCCCCAAGGGTCCACCGTAGCTGTGCCGATGTAGGAGGAGCCCAGGTTTGAGGGTCTGGCTCTTGTCTCAGCCTTAACAATGACTGTCTCAGGAGACATGGCAATATCTTCCGCTTCCCTTTCCTCCTCCGTACAATGGGCATAATAATGTGGCTCCTGAGTTGGCAGATGACCATCAGATAGGGAGATGGATAAGAAAGCACCTTGAACAGGGTCAAGTCTGACCAGCTGCCCACAATTACTACCTGTCATGTAGCCTGGGAGTTCCCAAGGTTTGAGTCATTCTGGAGTCACTTAGGGATGGATCCTAAAAACATACTGATGCCTGGTGTCCCCCAGGCTTCCTGATTCAGTTGATCTGGGCTGCCACTGAGCTCTGTGAGACATAGCACTCCCAGGTGATTCAAATGTGTAGCTAACCTGGGAAAATGCTGGGAAGCCCATCCATTCTGTGATCTCACTGCTGTCCAGCAGCAAGTAAGCTTGGAGTCAACAGCAGGCCCAGATTTTTCTCTGGGGTGCCTTTTCTGTTCCCAAGATCTGTTCTAGTGTGTCCTGCTGAGAGTTTTGAATCCGAAGCACCTGTTTTTACAGAATGTACCGATGGCTCATGTCCGGGGAGTGGAAGAGCCTGTGATTTTTGCTGGCCTCCTTCTACACATATGTGTCAACTCTATTGGGAATGAAGAAGTGGGCACTTGGGCCTGGAGTCTGCCCTCCTCACTCATGCACACCTAGGGCTCTTTAAAGGTGGAGGAGAGGAAAGGGAAAGGGAACAGAGCATCACGGAGCACCTACCATTTGCTCAGGGTCTTCACATGGATTGGCTTGACTAATAGAAGACTGATTCTGTGGGAAAGACGTTGGCATCCCCACTCACAGAAGAGCAGGCCAGGGTTCTGAGAGGCTCCAAACCTGCCCAAAGACTCACAGACAGCAAACTGGAAGTTGAGCCTTGACTCTGCCTGCTAAGCCCATGCTACCCGTGGAGGAATTTGGTGCAGATGGCAGGGAGGTGCAATTCAGTAGAGGCAGGCAGGGTTGGGGGCTGGGGTCACCATGGTTTTGGGAGCAGAGTGGGTCCAGGGTGCCTTTGCTCTCTCTCTGCTTCTCCTCTGTCCTCCCCTAGCCCCAGCAGCTCTAGGCGTCTGGGGCGCAGGAGGGTTATAACCAGGTGTTTCCTCTCCTGGGATCTGTTTCAGTTCTACAGTGGCAGGCTGGGGAAAGGCCTCTGACTTCACTTTCTTTACTTACGGAGTAGGCAGGTGGGAGTCAGGGATCTGTGAGAGAGGGTACAACATTCTCAAGATCAGCTCGGCCTCAGTGGTTGGCTCCAAAGAGGGCCAGGAGGCCAGGGCCATGTCAGGACTGGTGAGTACCACCTGAAGATGGCCAGATGTAAGGCTTCTATCAGGGTGGAGGTCTTCTATGCCAAGCTTCAGTAATCTTACTTGAGTGTCTGAAATTCGGCAGATTTCACTTTGGGTGTAGCTGTTGGTGAGCGTCTCTGATCCAAAGCCAAACGTGCTAACAGGTTCCACATTATGGAGCAGAGTCTGCCTGATTCCAGTGGGGCAGGGAGAGGCTGTGGGGAGGGCGGTGTGCTGGTCGGTCCTACTCCCCGCAGTCCAATGCGCCTCCCTGCTCTGCCTAGCTGCTCTCTCTCTTATTCTGTGGGTCAGGAGGTCTGTCCTGCCCAGATGTGGACAGACAGGCACTGGGAAGCCCTCATCATTCCCCATGCAGCCCTGGTGGAAGAAAAGATGCTGTCATTTGCATTTCAAAACCTGTATCTTCCCACATCTTCCCTTAATAAGAGCCAATTACACCTCTGCCCCAAACTGCAGGTTGCCTGGCTGTCATTGGACTTTTATCCTGTTTGGGGTGGGGAGGAACTGTTCCCTTAAATGTCACATTTAGCATACGCAAATGAAGAGATAATTGTCCCTAATGGAAAATGAACTCAGCTGCTTGCTGAGCACTTCAGACAAAAGCAGGCATTGATGAAATGGGCACCAGGGTGGGCCCGAGGTCTGTTCTTCCCTTTCCTGCCTCAACCAGGGGCCCAGCTGGCCTTGCCCACATCTCTCCATCCGTCTGGAAGACAGCAGTCTAGGAATCTTTGCCAGTTAGAAGGTAACACACTGAAATATCATTCCTCCATTTGATAGATGTGGAAACTGCGGCATAAATTTAGGTGGAGGGATTTGCCCAAGGTCACAGGTTGAATTAAATTTCTGGGGGGAAATCAGAGTGGGAGCTGAGAGCAGTCCATGCTGGGGGGGACATGAGGGCTGAGAGCTGAGTTGATTCTCTAAGCTGATAGACAGAAATCAAAGAACAGCCCTGGGATCTAGTGCTTGCCAGGCGCTAGCATCCGTAGTGGGCCATGTGTCCAGTTTGGGAGCTGTGCCTGGTAATCTGGAAGCTGAGGGGAGGGCTGGAGAGGGAAGGGGCTTTGGAGACCATCTGACCCACTTCACCTGGGACAGTAATCCCTCCACCCAATCCCTGGTGCATTTCTCTCAAAACCAAGAATGGAGGCAGAATTCACTCAGAGGGTCTGAGCTCTCTGTAACTGACAGTGTGCAAGAAGCATGGGAGGGTCCTCTGAGGATGTAGCTGCTCCAAGAGTAGGGGGTTCTTTTTGAAAGTGAGTCCTGATTGTCCACCCCACATGCCCTGAGCTGACCACAGGATAAGGAATGTAAGGAGCCCTAAGCTTGGGTGAAACTTGGAGATTTAGCCAGTCCTCTTTTAAGAATCAAAGCCCTTCCTTGTTCTCTAATTCCAGAGTCAGGAGTTGGAATGGTACCTCATGCCTGGGCTCCATCCTTAGGGCCCTGCCTATGACCCCTAGGAAAGTGGTGGTGGTGGTATGAAGTTTGAAAAACTGGATTCCAGTCTCAGCATGTGCATTTAAGCTTGTGACTTCGCACATGGCTCTTATCCCCTTCAAGCCTCAGTGACCACCCCACTGGAGTGGACATGGTGATACCTGGCACCTCATGGGGCAGTGGGGATTCTGCCAGTTGGCTCAGTGCGATACTTGGTATATGCGAGGGATGCAGTAGAGATTTGTTCGAAAATTACTTGCCCTGTTCCCTCTCCCTTGCCTATGGAGGGGCCTAACTCCTGCTGCAACCCCCCGGCCACCTCATGCTCTGCCCACCAGCCCTGCCTGGCTATTCTGGGTTGTCTGCTTCCTGTCACCTCTTGCTGGGTCAGATGGCCAGCTCAGCCCAGCCCACCTAATTATTGGCTGACTCAGGAATGACAGTGACCTTAGCAAAGAAGCACCAGAAATCTCCAGGCCCTCTTTCCACAGGTGTCCTGATGGGTCTCAGAGAGAATCAGGACTTTGCCCAAGGTCACATGGGAAGGTCTGGGATCAGCAGGCCCTTCTCCAACTTTGATGGCTTATGAGCTTCTGATTATCACAGTGAGGTGCATCCCTGTGGGGCATGGAGGTTCCAGTGCTCCAAGTGGAAGCCACAGCCCTTGGCCCCAAAGAAAGGGTAAGAACGAAAACATGGGGCTTGGTCTGAGCAGAGTGAGGAGAAACCCAGCTTCTGAAAGGTGCCTGTCCTCACTCATGCACTGCTGACTTCCTGCTCTCTGCCATGGCTCCTCCAGTAACCCCCCTGGGGTTGACTCCCACTGCCAAGCCTGCTCTGCAACATGCCAAGGTCTGCCAGCTTGTTCTTGAGTGACCTCTCTGGGCTTTAATGTCCTCATCTGTAAAATAAGGTTGGTGATGCATGCCATGTATGGTTTGGGGGAAAATTAGATAAGGTATCTGTGAAGCATATAGTACCTGGGTTCTCATGGGTGTCCTAACACATCAGACAGACCCAGGTTCCAATCCTAGCTCTGCCACTTTCCACCTTTGTCATCTTGGATACCCCTACCTGATGGACCTCAGTTTCCCCACTATAAAATGGGGCAATGATAAGCTCCATGCCATAGAGCTGCTCTAGCCTTCAGTGAAATGACTTACGTAATCTGCTGGAGTGTCCAGCACAGATTGCTTAGGAAGGTCAAGGGCTGCCAAAAGTCCATTTTTTCCCCTTTAAAGCTTGGAATTACCACTTGAGAGGCTCATAAGATGGTTCCCAGGATGCATTCTGAGAGGATGTGGTTCCTTAGTATGATGTTCCTTACCAATGTGGCACAACCTTTCCTCCTGGCTCATGTCGCTCTGTTTCCCTGAAGACCACCCCGCTCTGGCTACTTTAAACCATGAATGCTTCTTTGATTTCTCATGCCTTTACTGCTGTTGTTCCCTGACTTGCCCACTTGACAGACACCTACATTTCCTTCAAAACCTATCCTGAACACCATTACTTCCTCCGCCTGGGGAACCAGGAAGAGCACTGCTGAGCTTGTTGTTCTTCCTGCACCATCATGTATCAGTCACCAGGGAGACAACTCTAGCGAAAGTGTCCTATATTGTCATGTGTGTCCCAACTAGACTGAGAGTTCTGGGGCAGGGTCTCTGCTGTGCTCCTCATTGCATCCTGCCATGGCCTAGCACCCCAGCGTCCCAGGGATGCAGTACTGGGCCCAGGGGTAACCACCCTGGGAAGAGGGGTGTCGTAGATTTCTGCAGGAGTGCAGCTAGCTGCTTTGGGTCTGTTGCCCTCTTTGCATTTTTGCATTTAGCAGGGTGGGGCTTCACTCAGTCTACAAGAGGCTGCAAATCCTTGCCTCCTGGGTATGGTAGTCTTTAGGGCTGCTCAGATATCCCAGTGGGTTCTCTCCTTCTTCTGGGCACATGGTAAGACTGCCCTCCTCATCCCACTCTGTAGGAAGGTGAGGTCATGTGACTTACTTTGACCAGTGGGGTGGGAGCAGAACCAAAGAGAAAAGAACCTTCTGAGTGGAAGCTGTAAAGGGCAGGAGTGCCACTTGCCATTTTCTTTCCCTGCCATGGTGACTATGGAAGCGCACGACAAGATGGAGCCTCTGCCAGCCTGTGTGATACAGAGACCTTGCCATCCTATGTCTGACATGTGCCAGGAGTACAGAAATGGACTTTGCTTTGTTAAGCCACTGAGATTTGGAGGCTGGGTGTTTCTGCAGAAAAACCTAGCCCATCTTGATGTATTCCAGGGGCCATTCAGGCAAGTTAAGTAGGAGAAGAGGTGGGTTTCAGGCAATTTTCAGTGGTGAGGGTAGGTGAGTCTGATTGAAAATTGCAAGTCCTATCCAAAGACATTCACATGCAAAGTTTTTGAAAACACCAAGCTGGCCCCAGCACACCGTCTCCCAGTGACTCAGATTGGGCCAAGGACCATGGCTGACTCTCCCGTGGCTCTAGGGATGAAGGGTATGGGCTCAATAGGGGCCTTCTCACAGTGTGAGAACTAATTTTAGGATGTGCACACAGGTAGAGCCAGGACTCACTCCCCTCTTTGCAGAAACCAAGGCCCCGAGAAGAAAAATTACTTGCCCAATTTTATACAATCAGCCAAAGGCCAGGCAAAAAACCAAGACTCCAACCTTCTGACTGCAGAGGCTTTGTCTGATGCCTGATTGGATGGAGGAAGGGAGGTGTGATGGCAGAGGGACACATTGGCCCTTCTCTCCTGATTCCCAGGCCACAACTGGGGCAAGGTGGGGGGTGGATCTCAAGGATTCCCAGGGCACTGGAAGGCAAGCCACTGGCTGATGGATTCTGTGCTGGGTCAGAGCACGAGCCCTGACCTCCTTTGGGACCTTGTGGGGAGCTCCCTCCCAGCTCTGGTCTCCTAGGCCTGTCTTCGAGGCAGCCCGGAAGCCGTCTCCCTGTGATTAACGAGCATTTCCCTTCCCTTGGGCCATGCTGAGGGACGGATGGGATGTGGCTTTGGCTGTTGTGGGCAGTGTTGGGGTTTGGGGAGCCTTGGAGCGTGGGCTGCAGCTGTTTACTTGGCAGGGTCTTGCTCACAGATGTGAGGCTCTTGGGGTGGGTGGGGATGTTGATGGGTGGGGTGGAACCCAGAGCCATTGCCCGTCTTCAGGAGGAGCCCGTGCTGTGGCTGCTGTGCTCTGGAGAGGGAGAGGACTCACACCCTTTGCCCTGTGTTCAGAACTGTTTCGTTGCTCTCAGAACCCACCCCCTGAGGGTGGCCCCACCACCTCCAGCTGTCTCCAGATGTTGGTCCAGTTTCTGTCTGTCCCTGCACCTCCTGGATGCTGACCCTAAGGCCCCTCTTCCTCTGGCCAGTGTGGTTTTGGTTTTGGGAATGAAACAACATTGGGCTCAGGCCCCAGATCCAATTATCCTGGGCAGTGGAATTTGGAGATGGGAGAGGCCAGGCTTGGAAGAGTTTTTAGCTAATGGAAAAATAGAACTGCAGACTACTCCCTGCTTAGCTCATCTCAGGGGACAGGGCAGGCCCTGCCTCTTCCTAGAGTGCAGCCATAGGTTTCCAGGATGTGAGCTCAACCAAAAGGGTGGGGGGCCTTTCCCACCCGATCTCAGACACTTTTCTGTTCCTTGCCCAGAGGGGCCTGCCAGGTCTTTTTAAACCTGGAACAAAGACTTGTAAGGGGTCTAAGCAGGGGAGGCTTCTGAGTTGTTGGCTGAGTGTGGTGCAAGTAGAGAGTAGAGAGGATTCTCAGATATTCTCTCAGTGCTAAAGAGGTTTGTTGAATAAGTAATTTATCCATTCCTTTTCTGTCATCCTTCCAAGCTCCATCCATCCCTCCATTAATTTCTCCATCTTCCAATTAAGTCATCCATCTATCCACCCATCCATTACATTATTTCTCTACCTATTTCTCCATCCATTCATCCATCCATCCGTCCATCTGTCCATCTGTCTGTCTGTCTGTCTGTCTGTCCACCCATCTATCCATTCATCTACCATCCATCCACATACTCTAGGTGAGAACTTGCACTGGGCTAGAACTCAGAGATAAACAGTTCACCATTCCTTTCCTGAAAAGCCCTCAAAGTGTTCCCAGTCTAGTGACCAGATATTCAAATAACCACTAATGTCTCCTCAGCAATATCACATTGTAATGAATGTGCAAGTTGTTTCATGAATCCAGAGGATTAACTGACTCCAGGTCAATGATACCTCTTTAGAACACTTTCTCTGGTTGTATCTTGTAGCATGGGAACTTGACCAGCAGAAAAGAGGGTGAAGGGCGTTTCTTGCAGATGGACCAGGCCTTGCCAAAGCCTGAGCTCTGCAAATACATGGCATGTTCAGGGGAATGACACCCTGTGGCTGCAGGGTGGGCTGGAGGAGAAGAGCAGTGCTCAGGGCCAGGGTGGGGAGGGCCTTGAATGCTAGGGTAATTCTCTTGGACTTAGCTGGTCATCATGGAGGCACCAGTGAGCAGAGGGAAGCATAGGCTGGCTGATCAAATGTGTATTTTAGGAAGAGCATCCTGGCTGTAGTAGGTGTTTTTGAGGCAGGCATTCCTGGGTTTGGATCCAACCCTGATGCCTTCTAATTTTGTGACCTTGGGCAACCAAATTAACCACTCTGAATCTGTCTTCTTCTCCAAAATGGAGGTGATGCTCTCTACCTCACAGGTTTGTTGTAAGCTATAAATGAGATTTTACCTGAGAAGTACCTGGCACAGTTCCTAACACGTGGTAGATGCGCAATGGCCACCTTATTCCAAGGACTTTGCTGGAATCCAGCTGGAACATGAAGCTTGGGTCTTCTGTTGCTGCTTCCAACTCCTTGTGTGTGTTTGGGCTAGTTGCTTAATCTCCATGAGCCTCAGTTTTCTTATCTACATAATGGCCATAAAAGTAGCCATTTGTACGATTTCTGTGAGGACTGTATAAGGTCATACATGTGCCTGGCAAGGGTTCTGGGTTGCAGACACAGTGAGGGTATCAGGCTCAGAGGACCAGTGGTGCCCCAGCTTGAGACTAGAGGACTGGACCAGTGACCTCAAGTGCTCTGGAACTGGGCCACCTGAAACTTCCCACCCATGAGTAGCTGTCTCATCCCCACCCCGCCCCGCCCTGCCCAGCTGCTCTGAGGAGATGGCTCTTTGGCCCCATGACTGCAACTGCTAATCCCAGGCAGCAGCGGGCTGAGGCGAGACCTGACATGTTCGTGGTGCTCAGCAGCCTGATTTACCCAGAGCTGTGGCTCTGTGCCATCCCTCCAGCTTTGGGGCTGGGACCACTTGCCCACCACTCTGCCTGGCAGTCCACTCTGACCTTGGCTCCTGCCTGACCCTGGACCCTGATGGGCTGGAGAAGAAGTCAGAGAAAGAAGTGTCCAAGGGAAGAGCCACACTCACATGGGCCGACTCCTCCTGCTTTTCTGTGGGGGACCAAGAAGATAGAGCAGGAAGATCTTGTACCTAAGTCCTTTCCTCTCACATGTCACTTGGTCTCTAGGAGAGCCTCAGTGAATTCATCTGAAGAATGGGAATGATACTACTAACCTCACAGGTTTTAGCTGGGGGTCAAGAATGGTAGGGAAGGGAAGGATCTTTGTGAAGACTGACTCACATGCATTTGTTGGCTACGAGCAGAGTTGCCTAGTTCCTGGCCTTGTTCTCAAGGACAGTGATGTCCTTCCATAGGAGCAAGGGGAAGGCAGGCCAGGCTGATAGGTGCAGTGAGAACACTTTCTAGAAGAAAGAAAGGGTTCTGGGGAACCAGGAACAAGGAAGTGGAGAGGCAGGGGCCATGTCACAGCTAGCTCTGTGATCTTGGCCAAGACAGGATTCTCACTTGTGGTCGTGGATAGCCCCACCGACAGCTGTGAGACTTTTCCTGCCATCTCTGCTCTGTCCACAGGATCTGCCAGGCCCCATAGTCCCTCAGTGCGCCACTGGGCTCTCAGCTCCTCTTCTGGGCAGAAAAGAGGCAGAGCTCTTGACTTGGGAGGCACAAGCAGCCTGTGCTGGGACTGGCACAGGCAGGCAGGCCCCCTGCAGTTGCACCCTTGTAATGGACAGAGAAGCCTGGCTGTCCACAGTGGGAAGACTGGTGTCCAGGGGTTGGTTTATCCATGGGTACCCCAAGCCCAGAGCCTGCAGATTAGATCTTTCCAAAAATATTTAGATACCTGAAAAAAAATAGACTTCAAAAAATGACTGCAAAATCAAAATTAATTGATGTTTAATTGAATATGTGTAAAATGTAACATCATGTCAACTTGTTAAATTCAACTCAGCTCCTATGAAGTTATATGTAAATGAGACTCAAAGTGGGATGTAGATGAATCCTGATGTGTTTATTCTGATGTGGTATGACATTCCAGAGTGAGAGGGTTGCGGGGAGCTGTGAAGACTTAAAAATAGCTCTATTGGGGTGCTGTGGGGGGATGCTGCCCATAATAGCTGGGCTGCTACTTCCTGACCATCCACATCTGCTGGGGACGCCCTGGAGAAGCTGAGCACTTCCAGCACCCACAAATGAATAAGCTAACCTCTAGAGGGCTGTTTGAACTCTAATATTCTAAACTCCTCCTGAACAATCCTATAAGTTCATGTAGCAGCCGAGCATGCTCTGCTGCCCTGGCCTGTCTCCCTGGGGTGGGGATGCAGATAGGGTGAGGCCGGACAGCCTGGAGAAGAGGAGAATGGGGAGCGTAGACTTTGCCTCCATACCTGAGACAACCCCAAAGGCTCATGGGCAGGGCTGTTGGAAAAGGGACCACCAGGTTTTAGGTGACTGTGAGAAAGAATGACAGAGCTGTCTTGCTAAAGAGAATTGCAATGTGGCTCAATTCTGGTAGCACCGGGATATTTGCAAAGCATTTTCAGGCCCTTGATCTTGGTTTTTCTTCATGACTATGTTAGGAGGTCAGGATCAGTTTACATACTTGGGCAATGGGGCCAGCAAGGCTCCAGAGGGTTGAATGAGTCACTTGGGTTCTCACTGTTGAGAAAGGACAGCTCTGGGACTAGAGCCCAGCCCTCTGACTCTGGCTTGGGCAGAACCCCTGCTCCACCCTCCCCTGTGCCACCCTCGGGTGGCAGGTTGGCAAAAACATGGATCATTCTGGAACTCTGCATTTGCATATGGCTTCCACCTCCACTCTCCGACTCCTCTACTCTGACCTTGCATCACCCAGCTGCCGTGACACAGCATGCTGCTGGAGACGGTTAGTGCTCACAAGTGCCAGGGTTCCCCCACACTTCCTGGCCTCCTGAGCTGAGACTGGGCCCAGGTACTAGTTCTGGCCAGTTGACTCTGAGCAATAGGGATGTGTTACTTCCAGGCTGGGCAGAGGCCAATTTATCCTGAAACTAGCGATACGTGGGCTCCAGCACTGTCACTTGTCCTGGCCCCTCTCTCTAGGAGGCCATGCGTGTTCTTCTAGTTTTGTAATTTGTGTGTAAGTGTTGGAGCAGCTATGGACATTTTGCATGTATAATTTTGTATAGTTTTTCTTACAGAGAGCCGCTAAATTGTGTAAGTTTCAAGCCCACAAAACCTGGATGTGGCCCTGTGGCTGAGGCACTTAACTTATGCATCTCTCTGCCATCCCGCCTTCTCTGATGGGGCTCTAGAATCTGGCACAGCCCCATCCTGAGAAAGGGGAGAGGCTGCAGCTTTGAGACTTGAGGGAGCCGGGCAGGAGGTGGCTGTGTATGGGGTGCCTAGTTTGCTCGCTTTTGGCTGCAGGGCAGTGGCTGCTGGAATGCCCAGGGCTTCAGGGGCAGTGGGCAGTTCCTGCTGCTGTCTTAAGGGTGGTACCCTTAATCAATTGTTCAGTGCACAGCTCTGCTTTCATTGTTCAACAGCTAAGTGAGACAGTGACATGTGGGGCGGTACATTGTGGTTACCTGTATGTTTTCTTGACTATATATGCTGTGCAAGTGGGCATGCCCACCATTTCATATCAAGTGAAGATTAGAATGCCTACCTAGAATGGTGGGAGGACTAAGTAAAATAATTCTATGCAATGGGCTAGCAGTGGGTTTGGCCCAGAATGGCACTTGATACAGTATATACATTGTGGTTACTATTATACTGCTCTTGCCTTTGTTGTAAGTATGTGTACAGTTTGGTAGCTCTTGTACCCCAGATAAGGGCTTTGGGGTATTGGTGAAGCCCTTGGCCAGCAGGGGCTCAGCCCCTCTGGGCTTGTTCTGGACCACAGTTTCTTTGCCTGGTGGTGTCCTCATCTGGGTTGTCTGCAGGCCCCTGTCTTGGCGGCACTGGTCCCTGGTTGACCAAGCCAAACTGGCCAGCAGTGCTTGAGCCCCAGTGGGTCTTCTTTCTTGCAGCCTGGGGTAGCTTCTGAGGCTTCTACCAGCTGGGCTGCATGCTGGCTTCACCGGCTATTGCATGTTAGCCCCCCTTGGATGTGCAGAGATGCACTCATAAGCTCTGATCCTGCAAAATGCCAGCTGTCCAGTGCCCTCTGCTTTCTTCTGCAGCCTGGTGAGCAGCTTGACAGTGGTGTTGGCTTTAGATGGGAAATGCTGCTCCCAAGCAGGGTTCTGTCTAGAAAGGTGTCCTTGCTGTCTTAGGCCTGGTTTAGTAGGAAGAGGCTGAAACAGAGATACCTGGACACGTGTCGTGTTGAAGGGGAGTTTGCAGGAGAAATGCTAAGGCAGTGAGGGAGGCAGGGAGAGGGAGGGGAAAAAGCTAAGCAGAGATGAGACGTTTACTTAGCCTGATCCTATGGGGAGCTCTGAGGTGAAAACCACCAAAAATTTGTCTCAACTGGAAGGCAGGGGTGGGGGCGGGGACTGGCAGTTAAACTCGGGGATTCACAAGTTAAGGGTGGAGGGCTGCCCCTTGGAGGGAAGGGCAGATTTCCTGACATCTTCTGGGAGCTTCCATCAGCCAAGGGAGAGGGTGCTTCTCTCTGTGGAGAAGGGTGCTGTGTGTGTGATTAGTGACCCACCCCCTCAGCAGCTGGGCGGTGGATCCATGAGCAAGGGGATTCTAGTGGAGCGCTGGCCATAGCTGCCACCCTATCTATGGCCCTTTCATTTCTTCAGGGACGATCTTGGGTTCTTCCCAGATTCAATTCTGCTTGGCTTAATGAAGATCAGATTATCTGGGCCTGGCCCGGTGAGGGTCCAGGCATGCTGAAGTGTCCACAAATAACAGGCTTGTCTGGCAGGGGCTGCTGTTGCGTCTGCTGAGGGCTTCCACATTCGCCCACGTCTGATCTTCCCAGGCAGCATTTTTTTTTTTTTTGCTCCAAGACCTTCCCACGACTAAGATCACAAGGGCTGAGCTGCGTGAAGGTGTCTGCTCCAAGGCAGAGGCGGGACAACCTGGAGAGTGTTTTCTGTTACCAGTGGAGCTAGACTTCTTTGGGCTTGGTCAGGGGGAGGTAGAGGAAGGGTCTAACACGCATGCATGTTTTTTCCCTTTTGCGAATTTTCCAAGCCAAGCAGAGTAGGCAGCACAGAGAAACCCTCTCTTTCCTGCCCTCCTCCCCGCCCTCTCCCTCCCTGCTGGGCCATCTCAACTGCAGCCCCAGCCTTTTAGCTACTGCTGGGGAAAACAGAAAACCACAGCTATGCAGCAGCAAACAGGCCTGCATCATGTTTACGCAATGACAGAGGCCCGGGCGCAGGTCCAAGGAGGCTGGGGCTCCAGCGGCAACTCAGACAGCCCTTCCACATCCAAGGCTGTGCTTGGAAGGCGGCGAGGGCTGAAAGGCCCTTGGCGGTCATTACCTCCAAGTCTCTCATTTCATCGGGAGGCCCACAGACAGGGAGTGAATTGGCCAAGGTCGTGCAGAGTACTGAGATCTGGTTTGGGAAATACAGAAGAGAGGGGGCCGAGGCTGAGGTTCCTGGAGGTGTAAGAGGAGGGGGCTCATTCAAGTTCACAGGTGGCAGCTCTCAGCTCCTGCCCCCTTCTCCCCTCATGCCTATTCAGCTGCTAGCTTTCATTTGAGGTCACTGTCCCTGGTCAAACAAAGAAATGAAGGCAGAGGAGACCAGGTCTCTGAGCTGATTTGCAGAAGCTCCATTTTCTTACCCTCACAACTTGGCAGGTACAAGGGATGAGACCTGAAAGTCCCACTGAGAGACCAGAAGCCTGAGAGGGCCTGGATTCTACATGGAGTCACTCTGGGCACTTTCCTTCTTTCTCGCAGTCCCGCAAATACCTCTGGCCTCTCCTGGTCACACTCTTATCTTGAGGACACCATCTTCTCCTTCTGTACAAAACCGAGGCCAGCTTTTCTTCTTTCCCTCTTCACACTGTTCATTGTTGGTACTCAGCCTCTCCTTTCCCTTATCTCCCACAGGCTGTCCTGACCCCTGTGACATTGGCTCCAACGACTCATATCTCTTTCTTCGGAAGTACCAACCTCTCCCCACGCCCAGGGGCCCTGCCTTCTGCCTATAATCCGGCTCCACTCTGAGGCTGCCACCTCTGCTCTCTTACTATTTCCACTTCTCCAAGAAATCTGTGGCAAGCCGTGCGTCAAACCTCTGCAAATCCAGCCCTTTGTTTCCACTCTGCTCCAATGGCTTTGAGGTCACCAATGAGTTGTCAAAACTTAGTCTTATCCCATTTGATCTCTTTCCTGTGTCTGACACTGTGACCCCCAACCCAGCCCTGCCTTGTCATCTGTCACACTCCCCTTTTTTGGATCAAGTGTCTGATCCTTCCTCAGTCTCCATCAATTCCTGCTCCTCTGTCTGATGCCCCAAACTGGCTCTTCTTCTGCTGTCTAGCCTTGACCCCTTTTGCCTAGGAAATGAGTGTGAAATAAAGGAAACTTTGTTTATTTCTGTTCAGACAGCTGTGTCTACATTGGTAAAGATCTGAAAGTGAGACTCTCAGAGTACTTCTCAGTCCTCTGTTCAGCATCCCCATGGACATCCCTTAGGGGACCTACTTCCTGAGACATCCCCCAAGCTGCTAATTTGAATCAGCCTCTCCTGCATCAAGCTCATCATCTTCTCCACCAATCTCCTTCATTCTTATTTGAAATCATCACTTGCTTGCCAAAGTAAGAAATCTGGCTTTCATTCTCATGATAGGCCAAATGAGGCCTCCCGCCTCCCCACTGGCCCCCCCACCCACGCCCCCTGTTTCTAAGATACTGACTTCCTAATCCCTTCACAGATATGATTAAGCTCAGGATTTAAGATGGAGAGATTATCTAGGATTATCCAGGAGAGCCTGATAGAGTCATAAAGGTTCTTGTAAGAGGGAACCTGGAGGGTCAGATTGAGCAGTAGTGACAATGGCAGCCAGAAGTTGGAGGGGTGCAGCCACAGGCCAAGGGTTGCTGACAGTCGCCAGCTGGGAGAGATGAGGAATGGTTTGTCCTCTAGAGACCCCAGAAGGAATAGCCCTGCTGACACCTTGATGCTGGCCCCTTAGGGTTGGTTCATTTTGGGTTTACGGCCTCCAAAGAAGTAAATCTGGAGAAGCTGTGTGTTTTGAGTCAGTGAGTTTGTGGCAGTCTTTTAGAGAAGCCACAGGAAACTGATGGAATCCTGAGGCTGCTTAAGTCCCAAGTCCTTCAACTGTCTCTCAAAAACATCATTCAGGGTTTCTCTTTTCTTTCTATCGTTAAGCCCACGCCACCATCATTTCTCCCAAGAGTTTCTGCAATGATCCTTAAACTGATTACTCTATCATTCTAACCCATCCCTTCTGTTGCTTTAGGAGTTAGGGTCTGACCTGCGCTTTATGGAGAAGAAGGCCCCTCTTCTACAGCCTTGACTTATAGGCTGGATGAGGAGGCTGCTGTATTCAAACTACAGGGAGCTATGGACAGAGCTCCTTGGCTAGTCCCTAGGCTCCCTCTCCGACCCATGTTCCTACCTCACACTCTGCCTGCAGTCACTGGGGCAACAGCGGGAAGCACTTTGAAGTTTCCTTTCCCTCAAATACTCCTCCGTGACTTCCGCCAACTCTTCAAGAGTCGGACCCTTCTTTGCGCCTCAGCTTTCTCATCTGTACTGTGAAGTGACTTGTCCAGATGAGCTCCAAAGCTCTACGGAACTCTTCAGCCTGAATAATTGAACTAAGTAGATTTCAGTTGACCGCCAGTGCTCAAAAGTTACCTTGAGGGCCTTTTAACCCACCCTGTCTTGGAGATGGACGGTGTCTAATGCGCTGTTTCTTAATGATGCCCTTTCAGAGTTAGTGGCGTGTGCATGCCTACATGTGCTGCGGATGTGGGCATGTGCTTGTGTGTTTTAGGGGGAACAACAGCATTTTAAACAGCTTTATTAAAGAGCCACTAAAGACACCTTGGCTATGAAATTTCTCCAGGAAAAAAAAAACCTCTATTTTGACGATTTAAGTGTTAATGATTCAAAACCATATGGACCATATTTCCCTCCTATCCGTATGGTTTTTAAAAAGTATCAGAGAGACTGCTCAGGGCTAAATGCATTTATGATTCTATCGATCCTGCATCACTGCGAGGGCTGCGCAACAGCCTGAGTGAAGGAGGGCTGGAGGGCCAGCATGGGGGCCTTTCCCTGGGCGCTTTCCACATTGTCTCTAAGGAAAATCGCTCTTGGCGTCTGGGGAGAGTTTTTAGCACACGACTTGGTGGTGGGAAAGGAACGCTGCATCCCGGTGGGGTTTTTGCAAAACCTCCACAACTAATTTTAAAATGACTTAGGTTTTGGCAGACTGAAGAGGTGTTAACTCAAAGCCGGGTGTATTTCAAGGGAAATGTAATTAGAAAAATGCTATCCCAGTTAGCTATGCTGAGCAATAAAGATTCTTGTTGGAAAACTGTTTGGTGAGATAAAAACATGCTTCATCAGGGTCAATGTGCAGATATGCACGTGGGCTCTCCACCTCCCTCCCCTGCTGGGCCCTGGTGACCCATGTCCAGGTACTAGGGCCATCAAACCCAAAGTGAAATGGACAGGGACCATGCAGGGAGCTCCTGCCATCTGTATCAGTCTTGCCCTAGAGAGGCTGCGGCTGAGCCAGTTAATGCTGGCCTCCTTCATGAACCAGACTGGGTGGGATGAAGGGACTTAGCTGATGACGAGTGCAGATTTTGATCCATACAGATTTCTGGCCTTACTCCCTTTCTAGTTCAATCGATGAGTCTGACAATTGGCCAGATTTGGGTCTCTCTGGCTTAGATGTGAAGTCCTACCTCTTAATGAGACAATCCAGATCCTTCACAGTAGGTCCCAACTCTCCTTGCTGGCTTTATCTTTCTTCCCTTTCCATCATGTTTTCTTTGCTAGTAGCTCTCCTAGTCTCCATGGCCCCACTTCTCCCAACTGGTCCCATCCCTTTGCCTGGGATAGCTTTCTTTTCCAGGAGGAAAATGCGTTCCGCAAGGACACAGCAAAAATTCTGCTCCCCCCTTGGAGAAGCCCCTATGGAAGTTTGTCCCTCTTTTTACTTTGCCCTTCAGCATAGCAGACACACATTTGTGACCACACTGTCTGTAGGATGGCATGTTGTCTCCTCATTGGGCCTGAATCTGGGCCCCAACTTTGAGTTCCTTTGGGCAAGGGACTTGTCAGAATCCTGTGTGCAACATGGTCAGGGTCTAGAATGGGGCTTGACATATGGTAAAATGCTCAACAAATGTGGAGAATAGGATAAACTTTGGAAATCTTTAGCATTGTTTTTGCCTTCCATTCATTAATCCACCCATCCTTTTAGCTATCCAATTACCCACTACCTATCCATTTATCTATCCTTCCATCTGCTCACCACCCATGTATCCATTCATCCATCCATCCATTCACCTATCCATCTACCTATTAAGCACTCATTCAACAGATTAAGTGCTTTCTCTTTAATCATGCTGCATTTAATATAAAGTGATCTGAGAACCTTCCAAAACCCTTAGACTCTACTAGCATATTATAACAAACAAGGACCACCCACCCAACTTTATCTTATCTTAGTATTATGTCATTTGTACTTCAGAATCAAAACACTATAGATATGGTTGAAGCACCATATGTGAACCTCTACAATTCTGGCCCTCTCCTCCTTCCCCAGAGATGGCATTTCTCATTCTCATGCATGTTTTTATTTACTTATTTTTTTAATCATGTATTTATGTGTTTATAAACAACACATAGTTTGGTTTTCAGGTTTTAAACTTTTATTAATACTAAATTATGTTCCACTGTATGTGTCATTTTATAACTTTTTGCTTATTCTTATAATCCCACTGCACTTTTTAAAATAAAGATTTTATTTATTTATTTTTAGAGTGAGGGGGAGGGAGGGAGAAAGAGAGGAGAGAAATACCAATGTGTAGTTGCCTCTTGCATGCCCCTAACTGGAGACCTGGCCCAAAACCCAGGCATGTGCCCTGACAGGCAATCAAACCGGTGAACTTTCAGTTCGCAGGCTAGTGCTCAGTCCACTGAGACACACCAGCCAGGACCCCATTGCACTTTTTATGCCTATGATATGGTCATCTTTGTCTCTCCAAGTGGACTGTAGGCAAGCTCATCTTTACATCACCATCTCCCTAGAGCCTGGCCTAGTCTTGTTGGTTGACTGCTGGGATAATGGGCCAACTCGTACTGAATGCCAATGCTATACCAAACACTGTGCTCTGTGGTGGCACTCAGATGTGATTCAGCCCCAGCTTTAGATCCTGAGGGGTCGTGGACTAGACTAACAGATAGTACAGATGAAGAGCCAGACTGGAGACAGTAGTGCTCTACAGAAATGTAAAGGAGAGGTTTGGTGGGCTGAAGGAGCGGGTCAGGGAAGGTTTGTCACAGGGTGAAAGGAGTTAAGCACTGAAAAATAAGTAGAAATGTTGCAGTCAAGTAAAGAGGGAGTAGAACATTCATGGCAGAAGAAACAGCACACCTGAGACTTGGTGGTCTAAGGCCATTTGTTTCTGTTACCTTGCCTGGGAGATGCCTGGAGTGCCCGTTTTAGGTGAACCTTTGTCTTTACTGTGGACCTTTTGAAGCTATATTTCATTCAACCACTCATCCCTTCAGCCATTTTGTCAGCAAATATTTACGGAGCACCTACTATGTGCCAGGCTCTGTGCTCATGCTAACACCCACTCATGAGCTGTAGGAATGATTCTTGTCCTTGGTCTTGTGGGGAGTGAGAGAGAGACAAAGCAAACAAATAAGTAAATGCCAGATGGTGAGCATTCTGTGTGTGGAGTCCTTAAAGAGGCTCATAAATTTTTGAGTCACCGATAAGGTACTTACTGGGTAGTGGGGATGTCCTCTATGAGGAAGGGACAGTTTACCTTATTATGTGAGTGATTAAATGAGGCAGCCATAAAAAGAGCAGGAGAGAGCACATAGGAGGGAGTGAACTGGGCTAATTCAAGGGAAGGAGTAAGTCCTGTTGTCTGGGACGGGGCCAGGGAGAGAGCAGCAGGGTTGGAAGCTGTTGTCAGATTGTGTGTGGGGCAGGTAAGGGGCTTGTGTTTTATTCTGACCAAATGAGGAGACCTAAGAGTGTTTTAAACAGAGAAGTGATGCGATCAAATCATTTTTATAATGAATTAAAGGTAGGGTCCTGGGAGCTGGAGCTGAAGGTAAATCAGGAGGCCCTTGTATGGTCCAGGTGAAGATGGCTAGAGCTTGGCCCTGGCTGTTGGCAGCTGTGATTGAGAGAGGAGGCTTTGAGGCTGTTTTCAAGACAGAGTTGATAGGCCTTGCTGAAAGGATGGCTATCGGAGGAGAGGGCAAGGGCAAGTTTGTGGCCTTGAGTCTCTGGGTGGGAGCAGTGTTCGGTGGGAAAGGAGCAGAATTGGAGGTTGGGGTGGTAATGAAGTCGTCTGCTTCAGCCTCATTGATTTCGAAATACCTTGAAGTATTTAAAAATATACCAAGTGGAGCTGTGATTGCAATCAGGTGATTCATGTTAGGGTCCCAGGAACAGGCCAGAGTTGGAGAAGCAGTGCTTTGGGTGTTTGTTCTTCGAGTGGGGATAGCATATGGTAATTGTCAGGTGTCTTGTCCTGCCAGGAGGTACAGCTTACAACCTCCTCCTCACCTTCTCAGTGCCCCTTATAAAAGTTGGGCAGTGTAGGGATTAATGCGCCCATTTTATATCTGGGGAGATGGGAGCCCAATGAGGGCAACCAGGACCCCCTCCTTTGTTCCAAGCTTACGTTTTCCCCACTTTGTCCTGCAGGCCATCTCTATACGGCTGGATGACTGAGGGCAGCTTCAGACTTCTCTGGTGTCTGACTTTTTCTCTGTGAACTCCCTTTTTTTGTTTTCATGATGTACCCAAGGTCAAAGTGGCTTTCGCTGCATGTGCTCTGTGTATTCTTTCTGTCTTGGTCACCCAGTGGTGAGCGCTATGCTACCACCCGCCTCTTTGTGAGGGAAGGACAACCCAATCTAAGCTCATAGAGGGCAGGGAAAGGACTTATAAAAATCAGAGCTTGTACCCAAAATGCTTACAGTGCTCCAGGCACTGTTCTAAGTGCTGCAAAGCACTATGTACCTGCACAGTAAATCCTAGAATCATACCCATTTTATAGAGAGGGAACAATGCACAGGTTCATGCCTTCACCTGCTCAGGGTCCCACAGTGAGGAGTAGAACTGAGCTTCAGACCCAGGAGGTCAGATTGTGAGGCCCATCCCTAACCGCATTCTTGGCAGTGGTGTTAAATCAGTCAATCGTTGTCCATCTGTTGTATTAGAGGTGGGGAAACTGAGGCGCTGAGTGTGGGCAGTTCCCAGCAGGAGAACATGGAAGCTGAGGGTCCCAGTGGCTAAGACTCTGTGTAGGTAGGAGGTTCTGGGGATGAATTTCCCTATAACATGGGTCTTTGTCTGACTGTTTGTGATAAGCCCTTGACAACATAAACAGCTGTGTTCTGGGCACACAGGAAGGGCAGACAGAAGGCCCTGGCACACTGTCCATGGCCAGATTAGCTGATGGCTGGAAAGAAGAGGCTGACACACCTGGGCTGTGCTTCTGCCCAGGGGCAGATGCTGACAGGGAAGGGACAGCAAAGGGCCTCTTCCAGGGACAGGACAGAGTCTGCGCTCTGCCATCATCTAAGCACCCGTGTGACCCAGGCAGGGCGTTCCAGTCAGATCTCCCATCTAACAAATAAATACCGAGTGCCTATTATGTGCCAGCTGAGTGGCTGTTGTGGCCAGGACCTGCCCTTCCCCCACCCCAAAGCCCGTCTTTTAGTGAGATGCTGGCAAGACACTGAGTAGTCTGTGATAATATCCCCTCCGATGGGACACAGAATTTGGAGGCACCTCACTGGGGACCAGCAGAGGAGCCCTTGAGGGAATGATTTTCAAAAGGAAGCCTGAACCTTGAGCAGCTGCTGTTCCCTCAGACAGAGGGAACAGCCTGGGCGAAGGCTCAGAGGCTGGTAAGACTGTCATATTTAAGATGAAAAGAAACTTTTTTTTATTGTGTTAAAATTCACACGACATAATATTAGCCATTTTGTTTTGAAGTGAAATCAACATGACGTAGAATTAGCCAATTCAGTGGCATGTCATGCACCCACAATGTTGAGCAACCATCCGCTGGTTTTCACCCTGCCCGTGGTGGTTTCTGTTGCGAGTGCCGATTCCATGATTCATGCTGCAGGGGCAGGCTTGGCAGCTTCACGACAAAACGCACTTTTGTCACACGGATGATGTCGTATTTACAAAAACCATTTGGAGGTAGGTATGACATCCTCATTTTACAAATGGGGCGCTGAAACAAACTAAGAGACTTGCCTGAGGTCACGCAGCCTCGGGCTGAGCCAGGCCTGGCATGCAGGCACCTGAGGCTCCTATAGCAGGCCCTGGCAGTCCAAATGGTGGTCTTCAGACCAGCTGGACACCTGGTTACGAATTCAGATTTGGGGCTGGGGCCCAGGCCTCTGTGTTTCTCGGACCCTCCCCTCCATATGGAAATACCTCACCCCAGTGCCTCGGGGAAGAGAGGGTGGGGCCTGCTGTAGCTCAGGCTCTAGGCGAAGGGCGGTGGGGCCCAGCAGCCGGAAGGTGGGCCCTTTCAAGCGTGGCAGCTGGTGGGCTGGCAGCTCGAAAGTGGTGGGTGTCTGGGGGCGGCAGGGAGGGCAGGTGGAGCGGCAAATTTGGCCCAGTCAGCTCCAGGACAAAGCCCTCTCTGCCAGCATCCCCGGGCGTTGGCCCTGCTAACAAATGGGCCACGGCTTCTCTCATTAATTTGTGGAGTGGCGTGTAATAATAAAACGCTCCTTAAAGCTGGGATGTGGCATGAGTGACTGCTTTTCTAGGTCCTAATAAGGATCATTAGCTGCATATGAAAAGGTTTTATAAACATTTGTTAAAGTCCCCAAGCTTACCGTGTACGTGGCTTGCTGCTCCCCGAGATGTCGAGGTGTCCCAGCCAGCCAGAGCCAGGTGGGGAGGGAGGGGCCCCAGCCCAGGCCCCCGCTGGCCCCTTCAGAGGCTGAGGCTCCCAGCTCCCAGGCTTTCCCTGCTCGGCTGTGAAGTGACCCAGGGCCCTTTCTTGCTTCTGAGCAGGGCAATAAATATCTGTTGAGTGAATGGTCCGGTGAGTGGATGGAAAGAGAGCTGACTCCATCATTCCCTAAATCTGGAACTTTGGGCAGCTCCTTTTACCTCTCTGAGCCTCACGCTCCTCACCTGTAAAGCAGAGATAATATTTACTTCCTATGTTTCTGAGGAAAGATTTGGTTAAATAAAGCACATAGGTAATGGGTTTTCAGAGTACCCTCTTTCCCTTCCGCCCTCTTCCTTTCTTCTCTGTAGTACTTGGGGGCTCTCCCGGAAGCTCAGGAAGAAGGAAGTATTGGAGGGGCAGGACTTGAGAGAGAAAGCAGAGTGGAGGGAGCCTCTCTCAGTGAGTGTATGGGGGAAAGACCCCCAGCCCCAGGCTATACCTGAGTGAGCAGCCAGGGCTCAGTCTCCTGCTGCCGGTCAAACCATCCATTTTAAGTTGTTTCCCATTGTGCCCCATGCTGTAATCATGTCCCATAACTTCCTGATGTTCTGGAAAATTGTGGTATACACAATAGTTTGCTGTTTGTGGACTTTGGGTCCATGGAAGAGGATGGGCCTGAGCAGGGACAGAAGACAGTAGCAGCTGTGCTGCAGGGGTGTTGGAGCCAGGTGGCAGGACAGCAGGGTCCAACCAGCCCCACAGGGCTTGTTGCAGGGCCTCCAGGGAGGAGGCCATGGCCATGGGCAGCAAGGTCCCATCTCTCCCACCTGCAGGATGGCTTCATAGCCCCAGGAAGGGCTCTCCCTGTGTTCAAGGAAGTCTGTACCTCTCCCCTTTTCCCACCCAGAGGCCTGGGACAGATACTCCAACTGGTTGGTCCCCAGGACCCTTCTCCCAGCTGCCCCCCTCCCTTTCCCTGCTTCCACCCATCTGCCCCAACCCTCGTAAGCTCCAGGAGCTCATTTCTACTCTCCATTCCTGAGGAAACTCAATTACGAAACCACAAACAACACTGGCTTGCTTATTTAAAACCATGTGTGCATGTGGTTGACACCCCAGGCCTAGCAAGACTTTCCAACAGGACCGCCAGGGAGGAAGGGTGTGGTGGGGGCTGGGGTCAGGGAACAGCACTGAGACATGAGCTGGAAGTGTTTGCAGAGGAAAGTCTTTATCAGGAGTGACCCCAATGAAGCTGGAGCTGGAGTGAAGGGATGTATGTGCATGTGAATGTGTGAGTGTGTATGTTTTGGAGAGAGGAGTGGGTGAACACATTTAGATTCAATAACTTTGTCGCTAGGATGATCATGTACCCTAAACTGCTGGGCAGATTGACATCCCTGTCCTCGGGATCATCCCCCCAGTCACTTGAGAGGAGCACGCTCTTTTTATTTCCATTCTGTACATGAAGAGAGTGAGGCAGCAGAATTTCTTGCCTGACATCCCACTGCCAGACGCCTCTCTAGTTAGCACCTTTGTGTGGTTCTGAAGTCTGTAAAGTGAAGTTCCAGCCACTGAGCACGGCAAGGAAAGCCTGCCATGCTTTCTGACCCTTTGTTCTGCTGGCTGCCTGCCGAGGATGGGTGCTGCTTCTTTATTTGGCGGCGTGGAGACCCCCTCTAAATCTCAGGTCAAATGGCTCCACATCTGGGAGCTGTTTGTCCAGACTCAATGAGAAATCTTTCCTTTGTGCTCGCACCTCAACCTGCCTCCCTGCTAGGACCTGTCACACTGCATTGGAGGGCCCAGCCTTGTTCCTGTGTCTGTCCTTGCTCCTCAAACTCGTGGGAGTGTCCTTGTTTCACCAGTGTCTGGCTCAGGCCCTGAAATGTGGGAGGTGTTAACAAAGTCTGATGGGTAAATAAATGGTTGACCATGCCCAGTCACCCCTAGAGGCAACAAGGGTACTCTGTGGGCATGGGACTTGCTGCAGGGACCAGATGGTCAAGCTGGAGCATAGCCTGATCCCAGCGTGGTTCACGGTTCCAAACTGAGCTGCCCATCAGAATTGCCTGCACAGTCCCACTTGCTGGATCTTCCCTGGGGTCCTGGAATTCCCACGTAAGTGAGCCCCAGCCTGGCTAAGGCAACACTACACAGTGCCTTGCTCTGTCCTTTCCAAGTAGTGCAGATTTTAGGGGTGAGAGGAGGTTCTATATGACTTGGTCTTACAAGAGAAGGACAAAAACCAACCCAAGACACTATCAGCCAAGAACCTCATAATCAGGACCAGTGGACAGATGGGAGAAACTGAGGCCCAGAGAGGGAACAGCTTTACATAGTGGGTGGGGCTGAGACTACACCTCAGGTTACTTGTCACCTGAACCTTAAGCTTAGTCTTATAGCTAGAATGAAAGTGAGAAGAGCGAGTGCATTGGTGTCATGGAGTCAGGGAAGAAACAAGGGTGAGATGGGTGTGAGACCACACAGCGCTGTGGGCCTTTGCAGTGAAAGCCACTAGCTGCTTCACTGAGTTAAATCTAGTTCGTGTTTCCCCCCTTCAGTCAGCCAGACATGCTCAACCTCAGGCATCTCTTGTGAAGCTAGAAGGAGGGGCAGAAGAGAGTTATAAGATTTCCTTTTAAAATAAAAAGAAAAAATTCCTCCCTGCTCTTTCACTCCTTCCCCTTCCCTTAAGGGGAAAATATGGATTGGAGATATTTTCAGTTGTAGCACTTCCTCGCGGCTCTGATGGCTGTTTGTCTAGCTCCTCATGGGCCCTGTGAATTTATAGCTCAGCAACTCGGTGAGTAGCTTTGGGGAGAAAGATGGTAGAATTTTATTCTTGCTAATTTAAAACAATAATAATTGTTCACGTGTTAGGAAGCATTCCCATGAAATCAATCCAATCTTTTGGAACAATTGGAATAAAAAGAAGCCACATTTCCTGATCAGGCTTCTGTTGGCCTTGTCTCAGCAGATGATGGCTGAGCGTTGACCTCGGGCCAGCCCGGTGCTAGGCACTGCGCACAGGGAAGGGGAGACGGTGATACTTAGACACCGTGTAATCATTCTCATAGGAAATAGGAGGACAGGCATGTGAATCACTGTAACACAGCTCTGGTTCAGGGGATCAACAGGGCTCCCCTTGGTGACTAGGTACCTAGTGGTGTCTTTTACTAACATCAGGAATGAAGGGGAGGATTGTGTTCTGAGGAGAGGTTATGGTCCACTCGGTCATGTTTGTGTTTGGCTTGCAGTGAATGTGGAGTGCACATGATGAAATCAAGCCCAAGACGAGGGTGGGAACTGATACAAGGTGGTCAGAAATCTGAGTCGGACAGGAGGTAGGGCCGTGGTTTGGCTCTTCAGAGAGGTCAGGGGCAGGAAAACTGAGGCATAAACCCTGAATAAGTCTGAAAGGGGAGCGGAAAATGGGTGATGAGCATCCATCTCCAATTGGAGAACAAACCCAAGGGGTCTGTCTGGCAGGGATGGTGAGAGCAGTCGGTATTGCTGAGTGGTCTGCATCAAGCGGTGAAGTTGAGCTCAAGGCTGTGAGTCTGTGCTGAGAGTTGGCTTATGCTATGGCTCCTTGTGCATGTTGTGGGGTAGATTAGATGCCCACATGCACCTGGGACTCACACAGGACAGGATTTGAAGATGCTCATGCGTGGGACTCATAGATCATCTAGAAGGAGGTGTCCAAGGGCAACTGGATGGAAAAATCTGTATTGCAGAAGGAAGGTCTGAGCTAGTAGAAGGGAGTCTGAGTCATCCCCAGAGATGCCACTCTGAGGTGGTTCTGTAGAGCAGAGAAGCTGGCTTGGGGAACCTGGGACTGGAGGACTCTACGGCAGGAAGACATGTATCCTGGTTTGCCAGGCATGGAATTGGTTTGTGCCTGTGTCTTGTGCAAATATTAATAGTGCCCCATTTCAGTCCCAAAGACCCAGTTTATATCATCATGCATCTAAAGGAAGTCAGCACTCTGTGGGCCTGCACATCGACGTCAGCCAAGCTTTGACTCGGAGAGCCTCTCTGCCCCTTCTCCCAGAGCCCACCTTTACTAGCTTGGTGACCTCTGCCTTTCTGAGTCTCAGTTTTGCAAAGTGGTCATCATAGAAATAACACCAGTGTCTATTTCCCATCCTTGTTATATGCTGACATGGGTAAGAAAGAATTGTTGTAAGCCCTTAAAGGCTCTGCAGGAGACAATGACCTCTCTCTCTGTCTCTGTCTGTGTGTCTCTCGGTTGTTGTCTCCTGCTCAGAGGAAGCCAGCTCCTAGCCCAACTCCAAAAAAGATGTGATGAAACACCAGCAGCATCCTGAAGACTACAAGGAGGAGGGAAAGGGTTTTGCCCCCATCTCCCACCCCCAGAAATCAGGCCACCACATCTTTGGGGCAGTACACTGATGACCCTGGGACTGAGAGCATAGTGACTTCCCTTTCTCTCTTCTGCCTTCTTTCATCTTTGTCCCGAAGACTCCTGAGCCACTCCAGAGTTGCAGAGTGAAGACGAATTTTAGGGACCTGGTCTGTGAGGACAGATGAAGGGGATTCAGGGGGAGCAAGGGGCAGTGGTTACACTTGAGTCCTGTGAGGGCATTTTCTCCTCCAGGTCTAGAACCGGGTGTACCACGGAACAGCATAGGCTCTGTGAGCAGAGAAGTATACTGTTTGTGAGAAAGGAGGTAAAAAGTCTTGTTTGTTTTGAGTATTCAGACCACATGGGGGTTGTTACTTTTACTCAGGATGGTAACAAGACTAGAATCCATATCAAACTCAGTGTTGAAGGAACAGGGATATTTGGTCTGGAGGCCAAGTACTCACTGCTCTTATAAGAAAAGATACATTTTTCTTTCTAGAGTTGTGTCCATTGAATCAGGTGGCCCAAGGAGGTAATGAGTTCCCCATCCCTGGAAGAACAGGAGCAGAGATTGCCCAACTGCTTGGTGGGGGGTGTGGAAAAGCAGCAAAGCATGTGCCAGGGGTTGGACTTGAATGGTCTCTCCCAGGCCTGGCCTCTTAGGGCTCTCCCAACACCAGCCTCTGGTTTTGGCAGCTAGCTGCTTCTGAATGAGGCAAAAGCCTGCCCAGCTCTGGCCTCCTCACTGGGTGGGGCTCCAGGGAGCAACCAAGCCTCCTGTCCTTGCCATATAGGGCCACTGCCTTCGCTGTCTCCGGGGTGCCTCTTGCAGCTGCCACCCTCCTGGAGTCAAGGACTGAATAATTACACAAGGAAAAGGCAAAAACCACACACACACACACACACACACACACACACACACACACACAGAGAAAGGGAGACCTAGTTTGAAATGAGGAATGCTGCCTTGCTCTGGCTTTTTATCATAAGCCCACGGAGATGAATATTCTGACCTAATAATCAAAACAGGCTGTAATTGCAAACAGACTCTCAAGACTGCGTGGCCAAGGAGAGAGCAGATGAGATACCTGCTGAGCATAGCAGGCCCGCCCCGCCAGCCCTCCTCCCAGCCGTGGGGGATCGATGCTGCTGTCCAGCTGCGCACCATTCTGCTGGCCTAGCTTGCTCAAGCCCTGCTCACATTCTGCCTCCTCCAGGGACCCAGGGCCCCCTTTGCCGGAGAACCTGTTCAGAGGAAGCCAGCCACTACCCTCATCCCAAGGAAATGTGATGAAACACCCAGAAGCATTCTAAAGACCACAAGGAGGAAGGAAAGAGGCTTTGCTCCCACCTTTTCTGAACTCCACCTCCTCTTGGCTCTGGAAGATGTTCTCCTGGGTGCACAAAAACTGGAAGGGCTTGGAGTCCCCTCCCTGTTCCCACCTCCTTTTTTGTTTAGTTTCAGGCACACCCTCAGCTCAAATTTGCTTTGAAACTCAGTATTTCCACTTCTTTTCAAAACAACTGCACAGTTCTTCTGGGATCCAAATGTTGATTCTCTCATTGAAGACTGGGTCTCCCTCAACAAGTACATTTCAGAAATATCCATCCAGCATCTCCAACGGGCAAGATAGCCAGGAGGCCAAAGACGAACCAGGCCCAGGCCTTGTTCCCAAATCTCACCCAATAACTAGGATCCAACTGCCCAATGGAGGACAGAGGGACGCTGTTTGTGTCTCTCTTAGGCATTGACCCCTTGGAGCCATGGGGACCCCAAAGAAAACATTCTCCCACTGGGTGGGATCGAGGCTGTGAAGGCTTTTGAGTTAAGTTGAGGAAGAGAAGGATTGATGGAGTGAGACAATGAGGGAATGGCCTACGAGGTGGATGACACGCTTGGGCAAAGGAGGAGAGGCTGGCTGAGTTGGTAGTGTTTTGAGAGCTGTCTGGAGGTCTGTTGTGCTGGTGCAGAGGGTCTGGGCTTTGATGACAGTGGGGAGGTGAAGCTGAAAGCTGTATGGGTTGAGGCCACACTGGGACAGGATTTGAAGAGCTTGCTAAGGAGCTTGACTTTGTCCTCAAAGGATTAAGGGCCCCTGGAGAGTTAGAAGTAGAGCAGAGATTTAGAGATGCCCTTCTGGTGGTGATGTAGGGGATGGACATTCGAGGGAGAGAGTGGAGACAGGGGCCAGTAGGAAAGGTCTTCTCAGGGGTGTCCAAACTTTTGGCATCTCTGGGCCACACTGGAAGAAGAAGAGTTGTCTTGGGCCACACATTAAATACATTGTGACATGTAATCACACAAAAAATTTTCATAATGTTTTAAATAAATTTATGATTTTGTGTTAGGCCACATTCACAGCCATCCTGGGCTGCATGCAGCCCACGGGCTGCAGGTTGGACACCCCTGGATGAAAAGAAATGCAAAGCTGACACAGCAGTGGTAGTGGGGAGAAGGACCAGAGTCTGGGGATGCTTCTTCCCGAAAAGGTCCTGACTGGGTCAGGGACTTTGCTTAGATGCTGGGTGGGATTGTCAAAGGACCATCAGGTTAATGGCATTAGGTGCTGAAGACCAATGTCATGGCTCCATGTTTTTTTATCATTTCATTATGAAATAACTTTAGAGCCACAGAAAGTTGCAAGATAGTGCACAGTGGTCCCTTCACCCAGCCTCCCTCAATGGTTACATCTAGCAGAATTATAGTATGATATCCAAAGAGACCAATGCTGTTTAACCTTGAAACCTATCCAGCCCCTGCCTGGAGAGCTTGTGCATACTTGGGCCGGGTGGTGTGAACTGTGGCTACTCTGAAGCACTGGACTTCTCTAGGCATTGTGGTCTTTCCCTGGAAATTGAGGGTCTAGAAAAACTGGACAGGACAAGAGACCGCAGGAGAGTCAACTCCATTAGTGGGCAGGCCCAGAACTGGTTAGGTGGCTTTTGGCTCAGATTCTGCAGGGCTGACTCAAACTGCACGATACAGATCCTGCCTCAGTTTGCCTTTTCAGTGCTCTGGCTGAGCCTGGGACCCCTGTATCCGAACCCCGACTTGCCTGGCTGAGGTGTATCTCTCTCCCTTCTCTATCTTATACCAATGTCAAGTTAGAGGGATATTCCTGCTCCCGTCCTCACCCCAAATCCCAGACTTGCTCCAGAGACAACCCAGAATGCATCGTCATTGCCTAGAGGGTCCCAGAGTCAACAGGAGCTACCTAGTCATCATAGGAATGAGAATCAAGTTCAACTAAGGCTAAGATAAATGCATCCTTTTGTGCTCTGCATGAAGTCCCCGTGGGCTCCCCTTGCTCACCATTCTCCCAGCCTTGCGCTCCTCATCTCCCAGGGGACTGACTGATGAGAAGATAGCCCCTCCAGCCTAGGTCACTCTGCTGTCTTTGAGGTCTCCACCAGGGGAGCTGTGATGAAGTCCTGGATGGGTCCTGAGCCGGGAGACAGGGCATCTGGCTCCTTGTTTGGCCCACCACTGGCCTGACATGTGACTTCAGGCAAATGTTTAATTCAGGTGTTAATTCTGTCTCACAGTTTCAGTTCTACTGATTGCTTTCTTTACCTGTGAAGGACAGTTAATAATGAAACCATCTGTGGAGCTTCTGCCACCTTCCAAGTACATCACAAATATCCCAGAGTGAGAGATATCACAGCAGAAGAGACCAAGGCTCAGGACTTAGAGGAGACTGTTCATTCAACAAATATTTGTGAAGTGCCTGCCATGGGCATTTTGTTAACCTTGACACTGGAGCTTTGGACCAGCTCATCCGTGCCTACACAGAGTCAGATGGTATACCAATGATGCCCTAACCTCAAACTATCTGTATCCAAAACAAATGCCACCTCCCATTGCTTGCTTATTTTTTTGTGGACAAGCTTTTCATGAGACAAGGGGAAAACCTAAAAGGGCTGCTTCCTGCTCCCTCTCCAAACTCACGATGGAGTCCCACGTCTAAAGATGGTCCTGCCAGAATACTGGACACTCAGCTCAGGAGGGTCCCAGCTCTCCCACTTCCAGCTGCTCTTCTGCTCTCATCTCCCCTTGAATTCTGCCTGACCTTGGGTTGGTACTTCCTCTGTTCCAGAGGCTTCCATGCCTCCCCAGCACCTGTTAACTTCAGCTGGACTCCTTAGCCTGTGTCTCAGTCCTCCTCAGCTTGCCTACTATCCCTGCCTCCTTCCTTCTGTGCCTGGGGCCTCATAGGTATCTCTTTGTTCCGTGGGAAAGATGGGCCTGAGTTTCTCCCAGGGCCTGGTACCTGGGATGGTCTTAATTCCCTCCTTATCTCTGCTGAACGCTTGTCAGGGTCCAGGACCCATCCTTTGCCTGACTGGTGTACACTCTGCCCTGCAGGACTTTTCCAAGCTGCTTGGATGGGGAAGAAGGATGAGATTGCCAGTGCTAGGACATGGGGCTCTCTGGGCTTCCTGTGTCCAGGAAGGGCCTTAGTTCCTGGCTTACACAGGTTCCAGCAGAAGTAATGCTTGCTTAAGTGTGGTTGGTAAGGGTAATAACATGGGCATAATAATTTATAGTTTTAATTTGGGCATTTCACCTAAAATGTCCTATGGTGTGCTTGAGCGTGATATTGTTATGTTGCAGAATTATATGCTTATGATTTTGTAATAAAAGATTTTATAACAAAAAGGGGGCATTTTTTGTGCCGGACCCTGTACTTTACCAATTTCTGTCTCTCTAAAAATGGTATTTCCTACTAGGAAAGGCATTTCATAAACCAAGGCACCTATATCAGCTAGAAGCTTGCTAGTGGATTTGCAGCAGGACAGATGCAGTGTGACCTGTGTAGGGTTGGGGAGGGCTTGGGGGAGAGGTCATGCTCTTAAAGCAAGTTCAGAGATAAAGGACCCAAGAAAGCATTCAGTACTCCTTCACCAAGTGCCTCCTGGGATTCAGCTCCTGAGGGCCAGGAAGTACCCTGACAGGCTTGTCCTTTTTCTTTGTTGGCTTAACAGGGAAGAAAGGAAACAGCTCCTGGTTTGCTTATTTGGGTGGTTCCATTTCCCTTCTCACTTGTCCCCTGTCTCACTGTCCTCAGTAACAAGCCCTGAGAGCCTTCTCTTTTAAAGGAAAACTGAAGGAGGCATCAGAGGATGATGCTGATATCTTGACATGCTGGGTGTTCTTGCACAGTGTCCCTGGTTCATTGTTTATTTGCTTACTTACGCACAACCTCATTCAGCAGGTGTGGGCTGAGTGCTCATTGTATGTCAGGCAGGATCAAGAGCTGCTTCTGAGCCATGCTGAATCAGGTGGAGGAGCCTCTGCTCACATGGTCCTTCAAGCCCACCGTCCATTCGCTGGTGATTTAGGAGAATGTGGACTGGCATTCTGGACACCCCTTCTGTGACCCGGCTAGAGTTACCTCTTGTCCCCTGAGGGTGAGGCTCTGCACACCTGCTTCAGCTGCCCACACGCCCTTGCTCTCCTCGCCTCGACCTTCACTAGCTCCTTGACCTGGTTCATTTTCAGTCAGGGGCCCTTCTCCTGGGCCTTGGTAGTGCCAGCACCAGACCAGTTGCCCAGGTTGGGGTGACATTCTTGGTGGCACCGAATGGGATCTCCCCGTAGCTGCTTTTATTAGCTCTCGGGAGGGCCCCATGGCTTCCCTGTGACCCCAGTGCATTACTCACCCATCCTGGGAGCATCTCTTCATTCCGTCAACACTTAGGAAAGCTCTCCACATGCTGGTGCTGCACTCAGGGGCAGGTCTGTTGGAAACTTTAGCTTTGCTTCCTTGGTAACATATTCTGGTTTCCAAATGACCCCTCACTGTGTCTCAGTGTGTTGCCCTTACTATTGATTTCTGTATCATTAACACCTGGTGCCTGGGACCCACCACAAATATTTGTTGACCAAGTGAATGAAGACATTTGGGAAAGGCTCCCCAGAGCGGTGAACTTCTGAGCCAGGTCATAAAGAGGGGAAGGAGTTTCCCAAGTGGATAGAGCTGGGAAAGGACACGGCATGAACGAAGGCTTAGGGGTGTGAGAGAAAGAGCTTGGGTACTGGGGGCTTGGCAAGGGGTCCAAGTCATTACTGGTAAGAGGAGCACATCCTGGGAGTGGAGATGGGCTGAGACCGACAGCAAAGGGGGGTTAAGTCAGAGAGTCTGAGGCCCTTGAATGACACTAGGGGATTTGGACTTCAACCTGATAGAGGTCAGTGGTGATTTTTGAGGAAGAGAATGACACCACTTTATTTATTAAAATTTTAGGTCAGTTACTGTGGGTAGAATGTGGACTTAAGGGGAGAAGAAAGGAGGATATTTAAAAGGCTCTGTGACAACCTGTTTAAAAAATATTTAATGAAGTTCTAAGTAGTGATGTGGGACAAGCTAACCTAAAAATACACCTTGATGGGGAGCACAATGGATTTTCAAATTATTCTGTTATTTACATAGACTCAAAGAGGCTACCTTCCCGGAAAGACTCTCCTGTAATTCCAGTGGCAAGGCTTGTGTGTATTTAACTTGACTTTTCTTTTTGCTCTATAAAAATAATTTGATTTTTTCATGGTCTGTCCATACAGATTACCAGAATATAATTATTCAGAAAAAAAAGTTAGTTTTCTAGCCATGTTTATCAGATGACACAACAGCTTTCCTGGGCAAATGAGACACCTGATTTTTGTTAAGCAAAGCTGCATATGATATTTGTCACACAATTATGTGGAGATTTTTAGCAAACCTGCCAGGAAAAAAGGCCTTAGGGGCTCAAGAGCTTGCCAGACATAGTTATGCATGTCCGAGGTGTCCTGCTTTTCCCAGGACCCTCATCTGTTTTGAAGGCAGTAGATGCTGGAAGTGAAGTCTCTGTAGTCTGTGTTTATTGCTGGCATCTGATGTGAGGCATTATCAGTCAACTGAAAACAGACACCACATGCCCTAAGCATGCACGCAGGCACACACACCTGCATACATGCATGCATGCATCCACACTGCATACATGTGCACATACCACACACACACACTGCTTGGAACTAAACATTAGGCTGACGATTTGACCTCTAGGATGTAATTGCTGGATAGGCTTTTGAAATCATGTAGGCCAACCACTCGTGTTATAGGTAAGGACACTGACTATAGCCCAGAGAGGGGAAGAGAATTGCCTGTAGTTACTCAGCAGAAAAAAAGGGTGCTTGGGGGACTTGAAATCACAGTGGCTAAATCCCATTCTAATGAGCACTCAACGAAGACAATTCCTTTACAGCTAAGTGTCTGTTTCAGGCTATGCCTTCAAATCACCTGTGCTGTCTTCTGCTGGGTCCTAATCTTAGCTGAGAATACCCATTTTAGACAACGCCAGCTACAGCACAATTCTTACTTCATAGAAGGAGCCGAATGCATCCTCAGAATTGGTTTTATAGAGCTGAATTCCATCCCACCCATCTAGTTCCTTGGGGTTGGCAAAGTATGGATGAACTACCCTGGGGAGTGGTGTCATAAGGCCATGCCTTGCCATCTTTCTGTGTATTGCTTAATTATTTTAAGATTTTAGTGTAAACATCTATTGAACTCTCATAATGAGGCAGACAAATGGTCCCATAGGTGACTTTTCTTCCATAATATAATTTTGTTCCTACCTCAGCCCTAGGAGATGGTTATTATCGTAAGTGCTATTTTTCAGATGAGATGCCTACATGTATTTGGCTTCAGGTGACACAGAGATGCAACTCTTTCCAACAACATTATGTTGTGTGGTTAGAGAAGGTGTCCTGGAGGTGGGTGGCCTTTGAGTTGTACCTGGAAGGATTTGGAAAGTAGATAAAAGGGTGGGAGCCTTCTAGAAGAGGGAGAAGGGAGTCTTGCAAACACAGGCAAGAAGAGTGCATCTGCCATGGCTCTGTTGCAAACAACAGAACGTGACTCTGGCGCAGTCTGAAGCTAGGCTGACTCGCTCATTGAGAAGCCCACCCTGAATGTGCTGCACAGGACTGGCTGGCTCCCAGTCCAGGGGGAGGTGTCCTGGATCCAGAAGGGCTGGTCTCAGGGGAGCAGAGGCAGAGAACCTGCAAGAATGGGGACCCCGTCTTGGGCCCTGCCTGTGTGTGTGGCAGATCAGATCTGCTCATAAAGGCTGAGCGCTATTTGGGTCAGGTCCTGTTTCTAGGGAGTGGTGCCCACCCCTGGGGCCTCAGCCAGTGGGAGACCTAACCCTCTGGGGAAGAAGCCCTGGTCATGCCTGAAGGCTTCTTAGACAGAGGAGGCTTGAACTAAGGTGAGTATGAAAGGAAGAAGGATATCCTAAGGGAAGGGGGCTGGGTGTGGAGGGCAGTTTCCTTATTGGTAAAATGAGGATAATTGGGGTATTAGTTGATAAGTGTAGTTGTGAGGTTTAAATAAAGGACTCTCTACAGTGAAATGGTGAGAAAAATGCCCAATATGCCAAAAGTTCTTAATAAATGTTAGCTGTTCTGAGTATTATTATTATCATCAAGGCTGGAAGCTAGGCCACAAGTGCTTGTGTGCCTGCTCAGGGAGAAGTGTGAGGACTGGTCCCTAGGGTTTGGATTTAACTCTGAGACACTGAGAAGCCACAGACCCTTCCCTGCCAGGTGACTGACCTGACAACATTTGTGCTTTAGGAAGTTCCCTGTGGTGAAGGTCTGGGTGGTGGATTGGAAGGGGCCATGTCTACAGGTTGGGGGGCAGTGAGAAGTGGGCCATCACCAAGCCTGTGGCAGGGAGATGGGGAGCAGGACCATTTTTGGGAGTGAGTGGTCCAGCTACAGAGCCCATGGGCTTGACTGCTGATTGGATGTAGGATGTGAGCAGAGGTGAAAGGAGACCATCAGCTTCGTGTTAGAACAACAGTTGCTCAGACCCAGGTGCCACCCACTCAGGGAGGTGAGGCTGAGGTTCGGTGGGCTGGTGCGATTGGGGCAGGCTAGGGGGTTGGTGAGGTGGTCCGCGGAAAGACCATGCCACCAGTTACTCATTTGAGCAGCTGAGCAGGGAGAAATATCCCGCAGGCAGATGTCCCCATGGGACAAGGAGGGAGCTTAGGGAGGCCTGGGGCTGGAGAGTAGATGGGCCACCCTCTGGTATTTTAGACCCTAGGAGGACATGTGCGCGGAGTGTCAACTGGGAGCAATTTTGCTCCCCAGGGGACACTTGACAATGTTAGAGACATTTTGATTGTCATGACTGGTGGGTGCTCCTGGTATCTAGTGGGTAGGGGCCAGGGATGCTGCTAAACATCCTACAATATACAGGACAACCCCTCCAACACTTATCCAGCCCCAAATGCGGGTAGTGCCCAGTATGAGAACCTTGATGCAGAGCAAAAAGGAACAGTCCCCAGAAGTGAAGGCCAGAGAAACATCCACATCTATGGGGCCCAGGGAACTAGAATGTCTCCTCATCTCTCTGACACCCTGGAGAGGTTAATTGCCCCCCAGGCTGTGATAATTACAACCCCACAGGCTGATATTACAGTTCTTATTGTTTGCACTTAATAAGGCAGCTACAGATACTTTCTCTTTAACCTGAGTAGAAGATTCACCGCGACAGGAAGCACGTCTTCCTTCTTTCATTCACGGGGTTCTGACTCAGCACACAGACGTGTTTGCCTCAACCTCAGCGGCATCCTCCCACCCCTCCTCACTTCTCTGTCTCCTCCAGGCCGCATAGGCATGTCCTGATTCCTGTGACCTTTGGTGCCTTTTTTTCTGTCCACGCCTCAGTTTATTGCCCATCTCATAAAAGGAAAACTTGGGAGAGAGAAGATTGAGTTTGCTTCTCCAGCAGAATTTGATTTAGGGCCAAGAAGGTGGCAATCACTGCAAAGCAGAGATCGGCTATTTAGGGAATGCTGTGAATGGTTTTTTTCCATCTCCAAACGCCCGTACATACAGTATATTCTGTCTCCTGCCCACCCGGTGCTGGGATTGATGGTGGGGATGGGGGCCTCGAAGGGGAGGGTGTGCCGCCACTGCGCTCAGATGGATCCCGCGGCTGCTCCTAGTAAATCTGTCTGTGGGCGGGAGGAACGCGAGTACCGGGGCGATGGGCAGCTGGATGGGGCTGTGGTTTAATGTATGGGGCTTGGGTGGATTTGGGGTTCCACAGTAGCCTCTGCTGTTACCAGTGCGTGCCGACTTGATCACAGTGGGGCTGTCTACTGTCACTAAAGGCTCTGCCTGCGGGCGGAGGTGATCTGTCACACTTGTCGTGGTCTCTGAGCACGTCAGGGGGCGGCCTCCTTCACTCTCTGGCTCTCTGCTTTCTTTGCTCCTACTGAATGAAGTCAGCACCCCAGCTCTCCCCACGTGCCAGCACTCTCTGTGCCCAGGACACTGGAAGGAGCCCTCCTCCTGGGTCCGGAGCCCAAAGGCTCAGGTTTGGATCTCCTCCACTGCTGGCAAAGTGATTCATACACTTCGAGCAGATTTTTTTCTACTTCTGAGACTTAATTTTTTAATCTGTAAAAAAGGGGCTAACACTAGTATAACCCACTTTATAGGATTAACAAGAGAATCAAAAGAATCTGGAGTATGGAATCAGGGGACTCAGTTTAGTTCCCAGTTTCCCTCTGGCTTAGTTCAGGGATGATGGGTACGTTCTCCTAGTCTCAGCTTCTTCATCTTTAAAACATTTTTTTATTCAGTGTATTTAAACTAAAAAGCAAACAAACAGTTTACTCATTTTTCAACCCCCCAATCCTCCTGCCTCTGGCAGTCATCATTCTGTTCTCTGTATCTATGAGCTGTTTTTGTTTTTTAGATTCTCTGTATTAGTGAGATCATAAGATATTTGTCTTTCTTTGTCTAATTTATTTCACCTGAAGGTCCATGCATGTTGTTCAACATGGCAAGACTTCCTTCTGTTTTATTTCTGAGTAATATTTCATTGTATGTTTATATATGTACACCTGAGTAATATATATGTATATATCTATCTCACAGTTCTTTACCCACTGATGGACACTTAGGTTGTTCCCATATCTTAGCTATTGTAAATAATGCTGCAATGAACATGGTGGGTGTAGATATCTTTTTGAGTTAGTGTTTTTGTTTTCTTTGGATAAATATGCAGAAGCAGAATTGCTAGATCATATGGTAGTTCGATTATTAATTTTTTGAGGACTCTCCATACTGGTCTTCATAGTGGCTGCACCAATTTCCACTCCCACCAACGGTGCACAAGGGTTTCCTTTTCTCTGTGTCCTCACCAACACTTGTTGTTTCTTGTCTTCTTAACAGTGGCCGTGTTAACAGGTATGAGGTGGCATCTCATTGAGGTTGTGATTTGCATTTCCGTGATGATTAGTGACGTTGAGCACCTTTTCATGTCTCTATTGGCCATCTGTATGTCTTTGGAAAAATTTCTATTCAGATCTTCTGCTCATTTTTAAATTAAATGGTTTGATTTTTTTTTCCTATGCATTATATGAGTTTTTAAATATATTTTAGGAACTAGCCCCTTTTGAGATACACAATTTGCAAATATTTTCTCCAATTCAGTAGGTTCCATTTTCATTTTGTTGATGGTTTCCTTCGCTGAGCAGAACCTGTTTAATTTTATGCAGTCCCACTTGTTTATTTCTGCTTTTGTTGCTGTGCTTTTGGTGTCAGTTTCTCTGTCTTTGATGGAGACCAAGTGAAATAGGGAGTGTGTGGGTGTTTTGTGATTTATAAGTACTTTGAGGAGGGCTTCTCAAGAGCTTCTGCTTAGCAACATTGGGCTGGCTTGTACTGTCTACCCCAGCCAGGCTCAGCCACTGCCTGTCATCTCCCTGGCTGGGCTACTAGGCTGTGGCTTTGCCTAAAATTTGGAGGGCGGGACTCCTGGAAGGCACAGAGGAGGGTATGTGGATAAGGAGAGCATTTTGACTTGGCTATATCAATGTCCCCATGTCAAAATGAAAATCGTTGCCCTTTATTTCCAAGGTGCCCGACAGATGTCCTTGCCCTCCTCCTCGATTCCTGAGCATCCTTGTCCCTTTCCTGTTTTCACTGTCTCATCCCCACCTCTCACACCTTTGCTGGCTGGTTGGACCCACCCCAAAAGTGAGGCCAGGTGGTGGCTGCAGAAGAGAAGGGTGGAGCGGGTTGGCGGTGAGACTCAAAGGGTGAGGCTGATCGACCTAAAAGCCACAGAGACAGTGAGGTGCTGAGGCAGATGGGACCCAGGTGCCCTTGTTCAGCATCCACTGCTTCTCACCACGGCACACCTCACTCATAGCAAGTGAATTTTCTCTCTTGCCAAACTCAAAATATGTCCATTTTCACACTTAAAAAATCTTGAATCCATGGGTCTTTATGTATGGATAGGGTAAAACAGGGCTCCATATATAAAGAAGGAAGGAAGAGGAAATAGCATTTATGATGTGCTTCTTGCATGCTTGGGACTATATGAGGCATTTCCCATGACTTTTGATATGATCTTGATAATAATCACTTGAGGTACCTGCTCTTGCACCTTTTTTACTGATGAAGAGGCCAAAATTTTAAAAATTCAGTTACTTGCCCGGAGATCCTCAGAAAGTATGAACAGAACTGGTTCTGTTGCTTCCTATAGCTAAGTTAAAGATATTTGTCTTCTGAGAGCTTCCATGTTTAGGATGGGAGACTAAACAGGACTTCACTCTCCCTAGTTCCTCTCTGTTCATCATTCATTCATTCATTCGGTAAATCCTTGATGAGCAGCTCCTCCATGCCAGGCACTATTCTAACACTAGGGATGTAACAATGAGCAAAAGAATGATTAAATTCTTTCTCTTTGTGGAACTCAAATTTTAATAGGGTCTGGGAGAGAGGTGAAGGAATAAATAATAAATAAAATGACAGGTTGAACTATTTGAGCTTGCTAATATTCTACCATTATGACCTGCAAAAATTGCCATTTTATACAGTTTAACTTAATAAGTAAAATATATAGCTGGTGATAACTATTATGGAGAAAAGTAAAGCTGGGAGTTGGGTGGATGGGTTGTGGAGGCCAAGGGTAGAGGGTGTTGCTTTTCTACTGCTTTGAAAGGGGTCTTCCTAGCATGCTCATCTGACCATGCACACCCTTGTCTCCATCAAAAATCCCAGACTCGAGGAACATCCCCAACTCCTCCCTGGGAATGCAAGGTCCTTTCATGCTCTACCTCTGTCTCCTCTACCTCTGTCCCTCTGTCAGAACCACAACTCCCAGAACACAGCCTGCTCTGTCTGCCAGCACCCACTCCTGGATGGAACTGCCCTCATGCCTTCGTTTGCCAGCCCACAGGTCCAGCTGGAGTGTCAGCACCTCAGAGCACCTTCCCGAACATTGTCCTCCTTCTCCCAGACAGTTTTAATTGCTCCCTCCTCTGCACTCACACACCACTTTATTATAGCACTTAGAACTGCTCTTCTCTTTAGAAGACGCCGTGATTTATTCATATGCCTCATTAATGGTCCTATTCCCAGTGGTTGGTGCAGGGCCTGGTATGAAACAACACTCACAACAGGTTTGATGAGTGAATGAAGGAAGGAAGAAATGCTGAGTGGGAATTGCAGGGAGTGGAGAATCAAGAAAGGTGGGGCTTTATAGAGAGGGTTAATGGAAGCAGATCTTGAAATGGGGGGATCACTCAATGGAGAGGAGAGTGAAGGCTCATGCCCAGCCAGCCCACACCTGCCCATACCTGTCCATATCGGTCCACACCTGCCCATATCTGCCACCTCCTATCTGGCATTACTACCTGTCTTCCAGTCTCACTGGACTTGCTTTTCTTACTGCATTGAAGGCTCTTGTCCTCACTTCCTTTTCTGCGTCCTCCCAAAGCTACGCATATTTCCGGGAGGCCTCCCCAGGTAACCCAGATTGGGTAGCTTGCCCTGGACACAGGCCTACAGTGCCCAGCTTTTCCTGTGTAACTCCCTCACAGCTCCAATACCTGGTGGGCAGTAGCATGTGGTGGCTGTGTTGATGGTTTTGGGTCAGACTGCCTCTGTCTGAATCCTGGCTGTGACCTTGCGCAAGTTGGTTGTTTTTTTCCATCATTCCTCTGTCATTATTCTGTTAGGTGGGGTAATCTGACCCATGATGTACTGGGAAACCTGCAGGAACTAACACACATAGAGCACCAGCCCAGAGCCAGCACCCAGTAAGTGCTCGGCATTCATTCTCATTGTCTCTTTCCCTCCAGGGCAGTCTCCGTGAGGTGAGCGCCCTCTTGGCTGTTTCTGCCTGGCATATACTTGCAGGGGTGGTGGCTCCAGAGGGAGTGCTTCCAGCAGGGAGCAGAGTGGGCGGCTGGGACTGGGCTAAGCGGAGAGGACGCCCATGTGACAGGGACAGGGGAGGATCCAGAGCACCGGGGCTTGAATGTGGGGGGAAAGAGACTGAGCCCCTCGTTTTCTGTGGGATCAAGACTGATCTCTCTCTTGCAAATGTTGACAAGTGACTCTCCACCCATCAGGGAAGAAGGTTGCCTGAGGAACTAGAGGGGCCCTGAGCCCACATTTGGCCTCTTGCGGAAAAGCTTTTCTCTGCAAGATTGTATATTCTGGGCCACATCCCTCCCATCGACACTTCCTCCCTCACTTTACTCCTTTTCTTACTCCTCCATCATAAAAATCTCCAGAAACAGGTTTTGTTCAAAGTGAATGAGGCAATACATTCTCTGTTCCTGACAGGCCGACAAGAGAGATAAATTCTGCAGTGGGCGGTGCAGCCCTGATCCCCTGCCCTGTGGTGCTTGGGCTGATGTTAAGTCTGTCCAGGGAAGAGGGGACTGTGTGAGAGGATAAGGAAAGGAGGCTCCAGGATGCCCCAGGGCCCACCTGGGGGAACTTGGTTTGGATGGGCAGCTACTCAGCTCATGTGGGATCTCAGTCATATATTAATTTGCTCATGACTGATGCAGGTCGTCTGGCAGGTCTACTTTGCTGACTGACCAGCTGGGCAGAATGAGCCTCGTTCATTCATTCAGTCTTCTATTCATTCATTATTTCATTCAATAGTTACATAACCTGGGTAAGAGGTACCTAATTCACCTTCTTTAAGAATTCTTCCCACAAGGAATTAAAAATATTTTTAATTCAAGTCATAGCAAAAGATTGACTCCCCTGGCAAATAAATCATTAAGGTGGGAAGATAGACTGGTGCAGCCACTGTATAGAAAGCAGTATAGAGTTACCTCAAATAATTAAAAATGGAGCTGCCTTATGATCCAATGATCCTACTTCTGGGAATATATCCAAAGAAAACCAAAATGCTAATTTGAAAGAATATATGCACCCCTATGCTCACTGTAGCATTATTTACAATAGCCAAGATGTGGAAGCAGCCCAAGTGCTCAGAAGCAGATAAGTGGATAAAAAAGTTGTGGTACTTTTACATGATAGAATACTACTCAGATATAAAAAAGAAAAAAACCTTACCTTTTGCAACATTGTGGGTGGACCTGGAGAGTATTAAGCTACGTGAAATAAGATAAAGACAAATACCATATGATTTCACTTATGCGTAGAGTCTAATGAACAAAATAAACTAACCAAAAATAGAAATAGACTCAGGTACAGAGTACAGACTGACAGCTGTCAGGGGGAGCGGGCTGTGGGCTGGATCGAAAAAACCCCTCGTAGACATAGACATAGACAACAGGATGTGATTACCAAAGGGGACCGGGGACAGGGGAAGAGGGTAAAGGAGGGGATAAATGGTGACGTATTATAGAACTGTACATCTGAAACCTATATAATTTTATTAACCAATGTCACCCCATAAATTCAATAATAAACTGAAAGAATAAACAACCTAATAGGAATCTGGGCAAAAGATAGGAACAAACTGTTCACAAAAAGGGAGTACAGAGTGATTGATCTAAGACCCAGAACGTGTAGAAAGGCTGACTCTCACTCATAATGAGAGAAGCACGCACGGAAATGTCACCAAGGTATCACCTGCCTTCCCATCCCAGACTGCTCAGGTCTGTGGGACAAGGGGCAGTGCGTACAGTGGTGTGAGTACCATGGGGATCATGCTGACCCGGCTCCTCTGGATAGTGATTTGACAATATCTCAATACTGCCTCTAACCAGCAAATCTGCCTCTAGAAATCTCTCTTATTTCTACGTGTACAAGATTATTCTATAGGTATGAGGTTGTTCACTGACATATTTTCTGTATCACCAAAGACTAGGAGCAGCCTAAATGTCCATCGCTAGGGGATTGCCTAAATAATTTGTGGTGGATTTTTACGACCGAACACTATGCAGTCATAAAAAAGAAAGAAAGGTAATAGGGAGTACCTGTATGCACCCGTATATAATCAATGTTCATTGAGCTCCAAAATAGATTTTTAAGTGAAAAGAGCAAAGTCATGCATGCAATGGATTGCAAGTTATGCTATTTGTATAAAAGTAAAGGAAATGAATGGATAGGTATGTATTGTACATTCATTTTCTTTACTTTTATATGAATAGTAGCATAATTTGTATTATAAACAATACAAAATATGTAGCATGTTCCTTATATGTTCATGTACACATATATGCATATATGCTTCTATGTTTACTACTGGGAGGACAAAAGCCTGCGAACAAAGGCTGCTTCTGGGGAGCAGAGTCAAGAACTGGGAGGCTGGGAGCATGGGTAGGAGGAGGACTTTTTGCTATATACCCTTCATGCATTTTGGATTTTGACTATTTTGAAAGTGTTACCTATTCAAGGAATAACTATCATTCACATTTTTAAAAAGAGAGAAGCGAAGGAGAAGCCCTCCTAGAACTTCTTAGCTGAGGTCGAGGTCTGGGAAGGTAACAGGTTGGGGAGGAGCCACAGCCAGTCGCGTGGTCCCCAGGGTGTGGTTGGAGCACACTGTTCGGAGGGTCTTAGTAGAACTGTGGCTGCTGAGAAACACAGGAAATGGATGAAACAGACTTGTGTGTCATGTTGATAATTCTGAATTTTATTGCGATAGAAGGCTATCGAGGGTTTAAGCAGTGGTGGCACATAGGTCATATTTAGGCAGAATCTCCTGGAGGCAGTGGTTTGGGCAGAGGGAATGTGCCTCACTTTTCCAGGTCTTTGCTTATTTCATCTTCAATAACTCTGATAGCGATAGGTAGGTGCAATTAACTCTACCATACATGGGGAAACTGAGGCTCAGTTTCGTTGAGTAACTGGTCTAAGTCCTCACAGCCTAGGAGCCTGAGCTCTGAATGCTGCTCTGTGTGCCCTGTGTGTGCTCGGAGGCCTTTGAGAGTCATGACTGCAG
>PVJI01008503.1:0-70579 GCA_004026765.1 Micronycteris hirsuta
CACGTTCAGGACTTTCCAGGCATTTACTTAGTAAAGAATGCCTGACATTTTATAAGGAGTAATTTACAGCCTTATTAAGGGACAAAGATCTGAATACATGACTGTACCATTATGCTCTCAGATGCAGTGACATAAAATTGTAATGGGGTCGCATTTCCTAAAATTAATTTATAAACTAAACGCAATTCAAAAAAATTTCAGTATTATTTTTTTATGAAGTTGACAGACTCATTCTCCAGTTTGTGAGCACTATGAACAGCCCATGAACGGCCCAGTCAATTTTTTTAAAGAGGAGCCAATGAAGGGGAGTTGCTATGAGATACCAGGTCCTGGCAACACAGACCATGCTGGAGCAGAACCAGTCAGCAGCAGCAGACCCGCCAGGACCCAAGGACTCGATTCATGATGGAGATGGCGAGACAAACCATGGAGAAAGGCCAGGGTCCTGTGAGGCTGGTGCTGGAAACGGACTTGTATTACACAGAAAAGTCAAGCGCGGTCTCTGCCTCATGCCGTACACAAAGGGTGGGGGGAACTTTTGGATCATTTGAGACTTAAATGTGAAACATAAACCTGTAAGGTAATGAAAAAACAGAATGTTTAAAAAATTATATTTTATTTATGTTATTCCAGTGGTCCTGATTTTTCCTCCTTTGCTCCCCTCCACCCAGCAGCCCCCAGTCCTTCAGGCAATCCTCCCACCTTCATTCATGTCCACGGGTCGTGCATATAAGTTCTTAGGCTACTCCCTTTCCTATACTGTACTTCACATCCTCATGGCTGTTCTGTAACTACCTAAAAGATAGAATTTTGGAATGGGATTCACATCTACAATTACATAGTCTCCTGCAAATCAACAAAGAAAGGGCATAAATAGCATTGTGATGTCAAAACTTGAGGGGGGGAGTCAGAGAGAAAACTCGGGCAGCTTACGAGTGCAGGGAAAGAGTCCAGCCTCACTCATGGGCACACAGGTGCCCGATTTCAGCAGCAGCGAGACACCACACTCCACCTCTCGGGGGACAAAGTTCAGATTGCTGGGCAATGTAAGTCCAATCAGAGTGGCAAAGACGTGGGGGCACCGGAGCCTTCACATCTCAGCCAGGGGGAGTGTTAACAGGGCCAGCATTCAGAGAGGGATCTGACAGGTAACATGGAAGAACTCAGGAAAGTTTGTTTTTCAGTTATAAAATTACATAATTAAAAATATTAACTTATGAATAGAATTTTTGGCACAAAAATCATGCTGGAGGACACCAACACATTTGTATCAACAGTGTGAGCGCTTAAATGCATGGCAGGGGCCAAGGGTCATTCTCTGGGCACCAGGGTTTGGGGGAAAGGACATGTCCTTGGGAGTTTCACCCTTGACCTTGAACTTCAGTGCTCTCCCTACTGCATCACGGACAGCTGGCAGGTGCTGTGACACCATTATTGCCATGAGAATGAAACCAGCCACAGCAAATTACTCGTGCTAACCGTCAGCTCAGACTAAAAAGCCAGCTGCATGGGCCTACATAAAATAGTGTTTAAAAAGTGCTTTCATAAACCTGGTCGGTGTAATAAAGCCTCCTGGGGGAGGTCGCAGAATTCACTGAGGTATTTCAAAGGTTGGACCTATTAGGGTGAAATGCTGATTCATCTGAATATCTCTACTACCTAGCTCAGTTCCTGACATTGAGAGACTTCTTAACCACTTTTTTTAATTGAAAGAAGGGACAAGCTATTGGTTTCCAAAATCATAAGAAGACCTTTATTTGTGGAAACAGGGACCTGAACTCCTCCCCACCAGGTCCCCTACCAGGGTCCTTTTATTCAAGAGACATACTTTGACCCCCACTGTGTGCTGGGAAATTACCGAGTGCATCATGCGCACCACCGCGCTGACTCTCCCAAGGACCCACATGCAGGAGTTGTCAGACTTCGGTGCACAGAGGCAAAGTCAAGGCTGGAAGGTCATATAGTAAGGCGTAGGGTGAGAGATTAAGCCAAGTCTTTCGACTTCACAGATATTAATGGAACTGCTACAAGGTAAGGCCCTCCCCGTAGTATTTTGGAAGCTGCAAAGATGAACAGGACAAGCTTACCATCTACTTGGTCATTTATACACTGAGAGCAGTCTTAAATATTTTATGCCAAGAATTTTTAAAAATGGTGTAAGAGATAACAAAAGGGAAAGTTGAATTTTCTCTAATTAAGGGTTGGCTTCCCAGAGATGGTGGAATGTGAGCCAGGCTTTGAAGGGGGAACAGAATTTAAATGTGCCCAGAGGCGTTTCGTGAAAGGGGATCAGCATCATTAAAAGCTAAGCTATAGGCGATGGCAGGCTGGTTAAATCAGGAACAGTGAGGGCGGATGGAAACGAAGGGCTGAGTATAGATAGGCACAGGGACCAGGGCTGAGCCTTCTTAGACCCGACAGTCACAGGTCTGGGATTCCGGAACACCACTGAAGGGAACGCTGTAAAGCTAGCCTTCTAATCCTGGAGCTTCATGAGCTCCCTGAAATTTTTGGCAAAATTGTGTGAGCATGTATGTGTGTGGGCGTGCATGTGTTTGTATGACAGAGAGTATGTGTGTGGTGCAGATGGTCTTCTGAGTATCATTTTCTGGAACGAAGTGCCCTGGCCCCTGGCTGACCACAGGTGCTCTATGAGTGATGCAACCTAGGAAGAGGTGAAGGACCACTCCCTGCAGGTAGAATGAGAAAGCAAAGGTCAGAGCTTAGGAATTACATAGTTAAAGTGGATTTGGCAAAGGAGGCTGGAGGGAAATGGCCAGAGAGAACTGTGAACATCTACTATCACTGGGGGCCACCAGGTTAAATTGAAAGCACGGGATTGCTGGTCAACCACGCCTCACGAGTTTGAGAGATCAGCAAACAGATGCATTCTCTCAGGCACGATCATCTGTGCTCTCTGGGGTTATCAGGAAATCGTTTGCTTCCTCTAATGGATGCTTTATGAGATTAGGAATAGTCAAGCTAATGTAATCACACACGCAGAAAAAAACTACGGCCTATTAAATAAATGTCCACAAGATGGCACTATGGGCCAATGGCAACATTCATCTGGGGATCCCAAGTAAAATGTTTACCTTTCTCTCATTTTTCTTTATCATTTGCTAATATACGACAGCCTGATCCCCTGCATAATTTGTCTATTAAAAATACTGGCATTTGGGAATAATATCCCTAGTTTTCACAATCCCTGCTCACTCTTTACATAATCCTTAGTAGACTTTGGAAAACCTTCATTTGAATCCCAGTTTTAATACAGGAAGTTGGATCTAATCCTTAATTTACTAAAACCCTTCAAAAGGCTGAGTGTAGTTACCACCGGTATTTATTGGTGCTTGGGGAGCAGGGAGATAGGGAAAGACAGGAGGGAAATGAGAATTCAAGGAGAGAAAGGGGCTCAAAGTTTGATCAGAAAAGCAAAGAACACGAGCGTCAGGCACACTCGGCCCGGTGAGGGGGTGAAGGGGACATCCACGGGGGTGAAACACTACCTTTGAGAAACAGACTCCCATTAACCTGGGGTGCAGCTTTGTTGGGACTTTCACTTAAAAGCCTCCTTAAAAAAATTATTGTCATGATGTAGAAAGAAGAACAAATGGCTTAAATTAGGCACCAAGAAGAGGAATTAAAGTGTACCCTTTGGGCAGAGGACATCATATTACAATCTCACATTTATATGGTAATTAACCAATTTACAGAGGACTTTTATACCATCACCATCTTGTTTAACTCTCAAAATCACCCAGCGGGTGGGCCGCAGGACCAACCCCACTTCACACATCAGGACGCAGAGATTCGGGGAGAGAGGTTCGTGGCCTTGCGGAAGGACAAGCAGCCACTGACTGGGGGTGTTGGCGTAGGTAGCTGGTTAGCTATTCGCAAAGGGAGCAACTGGAATTAGGCATTAAGCCTGACTAACGAGGAAGCTGCAGCTTCACAGGCTCCCCAGGGCGCAGCTGCAGCCTCCCCTGAAGGGGCTTAATCCTTGAGTGGGCAGGAGGAATGGGCTTTCCGATCTTCCTGGGGACCACTGGCCCATTAGCTGGGATTACTGTGGGGGCGGGGTAGGGAGAACCAGTAAAGGGGAGATTCCTGTGCCGAGGCATTTACAGGACAAGCCAGATGATGAGGCAGAACTTTGAGGCACATGCAGTGGGAACCGAAATGGCAACCCTGAAAGAGAGGAGCCTATTCTGGGACAATTTGAGGAAAAGATTGGATAAGATAAAGGCAGGAAGTCCCGGAAGATCCAGGAAAGGGGTTGGTTAGGGGGAGTGCCCAGAGCAAGCTTGGGAAGAATTAGGAAGAAATGAGCTTGTTTAAGAGAAAGCTTACCCTTTTCCCAAGCCCAAGATGATATCACCCAAGCCTAACCAAGGCCCAAGGTTGCTCTGTGTGTGCGTTCTCTCCCTCACGGCAGCCATGCGGGCTGAGGGGTGGAGCCGATGGGGACGGGGTGCAGCTGGGAGCAGAGACTGTGCCGGATGGCCAGCGCCCAGGCTGACGGCATCACTGCTCTGGGCCTGACCCTCCTGGTGGGCACCTGTGCTCGCCAGGCCCAGGACTTCTTCTGCAGTGAGACACACCTGGGCCACTGGTCATGGACGAGACCTCGGGCACCTGGGGCAGCCTTTCGTTTTTGCTCCAGTGCATCTTGCCAGCACCCATCATCCTCCTCTGCGTGGGTCCCAGAGATGCTTTCCTGTGACTCCACAGAGGCGTGCTCTGTCCACGGCAACAGGAAGGCTGGCTCAGAAATCCAGGTGCTCCACTTCCTCATCTCTGAACGGTGGCTCCTGACAGCTGCTGCTGCAGAGCTGTGCTAAACCTAACCACACGATAAAGGTGTAGGCAGAGAGTCAGGGTATGGTAACTAGTTTCATTATTTAGAAAGAATAGGTTAAAATGCCTCTTTCTGATGACACATATGTTAAGGATCTTTGGTTGCAACAATAAAAGCCAATTAGCTTCCTAACAACCTGCTAAATTACCTCCCATACCTACAGTCCTCCTCCCCCTGCAACTGTGTAAAAACTATTGTTGGAAGGACACAGAATAGCAGCAGAACCAGAGGGAGACGAGCTCTTGGAAAGTACAGGACACGGGCGATGCGGACTGACCCAACTGGCCCACACGAGTAGTCATTGGGGGAGGGGGCAATTTCCCCTCTTTTCCCTATGAGTTCTTCTGGCTGTGCTAATAAAATTTACACAAGACAGATCAGCAGGAGAAACTCACCACAGGTATTCGGCATGTTCATTCAGGGGTCCTGCCAGGTTATGGGAACCCCAGAACAAATTGGGAAGTTGAGCCTCGTCTGCTACCTTGAGCTAAGAAAGGGGAGGGGTTGTACTTTGGATCTTCAAAGGGGAGGAAGGCCATTCACCTGGAGATGGCAAATGTCTGGTGAACAAATCTCTGCTGGGCCCCCTTTAATGAGGGGGCACGGGGAGGGCTTGATCAAACAGGGCTTGCTAGGTCCCTGCCTGTCTCTCACACTCAGGATGATATTCAGCTGTAGTTGTCCACAATGAAACCTCCTTTCCTGGAGCAGGTTCTCTAGCTGATTCTTTTTTAGGTGCTTGGGAGGAAGGTCAGAGCTTCTTCCTGAGCCTCTGGTTTCTTAAAATAATCAATATACCAAAGAATCGCATTTCGGGGTGGCAAACTGCTGCCCTTCAACTCTGTAGCCAGGGGAGGCAAGGGTCCTTGGCTTACTGCTCCTGCGGGGGAGGACGAGTTACCTGAAGGGGAAGTTGGGGTGCGGTCGCAGTAGAACAAGGAGAGGGAGAAGGAGGTGGAGAGGGAGGGGGAGAAAGTGACTGGCAGGAAAAAGTAATCAGATGCCCCTGCTCAGGGTATATCTAGAATGAACATCACTTTCTGGAAAGCGAACGATAGTGACGGGTGTTTACTGAACAGGTACGTGCCAGGCGCTGTTACATCTACCAGCTCACGCCGTCCTCCGATGACCCCTGGAGCAAGGAGCAGCCGTTGTCTCGTTTTACACGAAGGGAGAAGCGGGCGCAATGTTTGCAGCGGCAGACGTGAGTTTACAACACAGCTGGAGCTCCTCACACCAGGAAACAACAGTCTCTAGAGGACTGGTGTAGCCATCCGAAGAGTTAATATTAGATGGAAACATGAAATTGCTGGTAGTTAGCCACTTTTGACTTAGAAGGATGTCAGTTGCCTACCTTCCCACCTAATGCACGAACAGCGCTCAGAACAGTGCCCTGAATCTAGTCAGCGCCCAACCCTGCTTCTTATTAGATGAGTCTGCCTGTCTGCAGACAACTGGGCTTTAAAACTAAATTTACACAGGGCCGTTATTATTTAAGCTGGACTGGGTGGAGGAAAAGCCCAGGAGGGTGTCCTTGGATTACGGCCACGCTGAAGTTCTCCAAGGAGCAAGCTAAGCGCCGTGTTAATTTCTTTTCATTTCTGATTTCCTTGTGTTTGCACCATGTGCTTCTCTTCTCTCTTCCGGACTTCGGCTGACCGCACATTCTTTGGGCCCAGGAACAGAGCAAAGAGGTCTTTGTTTTCTGGCAACACAGTAGCCGGTGGAAAAGCCCTTGCCTCTTCCTTCGGGACTGGACTCCCTCTCCCTCCTGCCTCCACCCCACAGTGTGCTTCCCCTCCAGCCGCTCTGCTCCTGACACCGTCCTGAAGAAATCAGCCCGGGGCTGGCGGTGTCTCTGGGTGCTGCTCAGCTCCACCTTTGAGTCGCGTGTCAAGGTGGGGGCAGCTAATTGAATGCTGGGAAAAGGGTCCAGGGATGGCCCGTGCCTGGGAGGAGGAGCTGCCCTCCAGTCAGGGACCCTCTGAGCCTCAGATTAGGTGGGACAATCATTGACCGCATGATTCAATGCAAGTGCCAGTACCCACCTCCACACCTCACACCCGAAAGAGTCAAGTAACTCCCACGGCATGGTTCGGCGCTTCTCCCTCAAACACAGGCTCGCTGCAAGATTTTCCTCATCTTGAGTCTTACCTTATGAAATCGAGACCAAATTGCCTGTGAGTTTAAGAAAGTATACACGCATAGAATTCACTTCTTGGGAACAAAGCAGCCTTAGGAACAATTGTAACACAGGTAGACACAGTGTGAAGTGGTCCAGGTGCATCTCAGATGTGCTCTGCAGTACCATTCATTCTCTCCCCTCTACTTACCAAACACCGACTGCGTGTGAGGAGCTGGGCTCCGCGCTGAGGATCAGATTCAGTCGACAAACCTAATCTCTGCTTTCGCAGGGCTCACAGTGTCAGGGAAAGACACAGAAACACATAATTACAATAAAGGGAGAAGAGGGTTAGGAAAGTGGAAATAGTTTGGGAAGCATAGAGCAGGGGTTCTGAAGGCGTAAAGGAGTGGACAGCACCTCCCCCCAGGGAAGGGATGCTTTAGCTCCGAACTGAAGGACAAGTAGGTGACGAGCACGCCAGGACAGAGAAAGTGTCCTACATGCAGAGGGGACAGCACACCTGGAAGCTGGGGGAGGGCGAGGGCCCGCCACTGCTGCCGCTAGAGACGGTCTAGAACGGGATGGGTAAGTTATGGCCCATGTGCCAACCCCACCTGCTGCCTACTTTTATAAATAAAGTTTTATTGTAAGGTGGCCCCCTTCACTTGCTTTACGGTAACTACTGTGCTGCCACGGTTAGGAAGAGTATTTGCGACAGAGGGTGTATGGCAACTAGCTCATAGTAGGCACTTACTAACAGTTGCTGTTACAATATCTTCATCCCTCTGCAGACAAGAACACTCAAGGGAAATGGCTTAAGGGAGCATGGAGAGTTCTTATATTGCTTGCAAAAGTCTCACTGTTCTTTGCTGAGAGCCCCAAGTAAATGCCAGTTCTGGTTTGAAACCCGACCTCATCGATCAAGGACCGCTTTGCATCCGCAGTCGCGCTGCTAAAAGTCACTGAGGCAGCGACAGTGTCCCGCAGGTGTCTGCAGCTACAGGTCTGAAACATCCGTCAGTCTCTGAACACTACTCTCCTTCTGTAGCCCCAGCTTGTAGCCTTGCTTGGAGAGATGGGACCTTACAAGTCACCCCTTGTCGCTCTAGTGGTGAGGGCCTCTCCTTCGGACACGCCCGAAGTGACCAAGGTGAAGGTCCATACGAGGTGAGGGTCAGCCGTGCGGAGGCAGGCGCGCGAGCAGCCAGGGTCCCTGGGGCCGCAGAGGAGCTGTGACCCGTGGGGCACGCTGGACCTCACGACACCTCCCGTGCCTCACCTGTAGAGTGTTGACACACGGTGCGATGATGGTCCCTGCCTCGCATACCAGCAGCTGTCTGAGGATTGGAGGAGGCAGCGTTGGACGCGGAACGTTGAACACGGCGAACAGTGTGGGGCAGCCGCTCCGTGCTTCTCTAACCCGCGCTACTCGGGAGCTGGCCCACCGCGAGGGAAGGGCCGACACACGAGTGCAAAGCAACGTGTTGCTTCCATCACTGAGGGAGTTGTGCTACCAAAAAGAGTCAGTTGTCACCTAAACTTTTTTAAAAATTAATTTAAAAAGTCACGTAAACAAAACGTTGCCTGTAGTGATGTTGTTGGCTTACCTTCCGCAGCAAGCCTCTGACGGCAGACCGACAGCCAGCCCAGGAACACCCCGTGAGCCGTGCTTTTCCAGCTCTTGTTACTCCCTTTTCACCACCAGACCACGAGGAACCGTGGCCAATGGCAGTTTGTTTTGTTTTTTTTTTCTTCTCTCTTTTTTTTTTAAAGATTTTATTTATTTATTTTTTAGAGAGAGGAGAAGGGAGGGAGACAGAGAGGGAGAGAAACAGCAATGTATGGTTGCCTCTCACATGGCCCTCACAGGGGACCTGGCCGGCAACCCAGGCATGTGCCCTGACCGGGAATCGAACTGGGACCGTCTGGTTCCCAGCCCGCGCTCAATCCACTGAGATACACCAGCCAGGGCTTCTTCTCTCTTTTTTAAAAGATTTTACTTATTTATTTTTAGAGAGAAGGGAAGGCAGGGGGAGAGAGGGAGAGAAACATCAGTGTGTGGTTGCCTCTTACATGACCCCCTACCAGGGACCTGGCCCACAACCTAGGCATGTGCCTTGACTGGGAATCGAACCGGCAACCTTTCGGTTCGTGGGCTGGCACTCAATCCCCAGAGCCACACCAGCCAGGGCTCCTTTTTCTTAATTTCTGAAAATGTGGGGGAAGGTGTGCGACAGCGGAGACTTTATGGAGCTGACAGTGTGCTGTCGGGATGCAGAAGACTCATGCAGAGGATAGGCTGAGAGGTGGTTGGCAGGTGGAGAAGTCACGGAAAGTCATGGAAGGACAGTTGTGACATGTTCATGGCAAGCAGTTCTTTTTCCATTTACAGATATGTTACAGAATTTTTTCTTCCTAACCACAGCCTCTACTCGGACTTTATTAGCAGTTTTGGTTTCACAACACTTGGTGGGTTAAGCATTCCCTTGCCAGATGGAATATCTTTCCCATAAACATTAAGGTAAAGAAGACACAAGTGACTTGCATAAGCCTGTTTAAACGCTCCAGCTTTCAGAGCCCCATCAGCTCCTTCCTTGGGAGAACGACCTTTACATTCTCCAAATCTAGGGCTTCGCCGATGGATTTGGGTACCGCAGGTCACGGGGCTCCCACGTCAAGGAGTTTGGAAACTTCTCCTCTCCACGTCCTGGCTGTCTTGCCCACTCTGGTGCAAAGGCTTTGGGTCCCCTGTGAGGGATGGAATAAAGGAACTCTGGTCCATTTGTCAGCTTCATCTTGATTCATCTCCCTAGCCATTGCTCAGAACAACTGCAGTCAGGTTTCTCATTATAGCCCTTGCACATTGGCTTTCAAAATGTCTCCAAGCCAGGATAAGTAAAGCAGATTTGTTTGGGACTCTTTAATCCTAGGTGGTCAGCAGGGGGTCCTTTGGGCCTGCACCATCATGGTAGTACTGTAGTAAAACCTTTGCTCGAACCGCATCAAGGTCTATTTGATGCATACCTGACCATCGTGGGGGCGGGAGTTCCGGCCCTGGGCCAGGGCCGCTGTGGTGGGGTCGCAGCACTGGCTCCTCCTCTGGGGAGGGGCTCAGTGGTATGGACTCTGGGCTGCTCCATCAGCTGGGATAAGCGTAGGCAAAGACCGAGGGAGTCCTTAGCGGCAGAAGCTTTGGGTGTCCCTGACAGCCACGAGGACTGCTTGGGTCCTTGCTGGTTGAAGCTGCTGGGTCTTCTGTTACCTTTTTTTCCCAATGGGGAGCTTGCAGCTGAGGGGATCCCTTTTGGCGGTAAGCTCTGTGGGACTGGGGGATGGGCCGACACTGGTAAGAAGCTGCTTGTGCTTTTCCATGTGGCATCTGGGATTTCTGCGCTCCACTGCACGGCTGTAGCTCCTGCATGGTACTCCAGAGCTCGCTCAGAGCTATTTGCACCAGGAAGTAGCTATTGATCAATGTTTTTCCGGAGGTACAAGTGATGGGACCCCCTAGTCCACTAATCTTGCTAATGTCATGTTTCTAAATGTTTGCCGCTTCTTTTTTTGTGTGTAAGAAATAAAGACAGTCCTTGGGGGATAGGGACGTCTGCATGGTAGTGACTTTAGTTGGGGTGCTTTCTGCTGCTGAGCTCGGTTGGGGCAAGCTAGGACCCAAGGAAAACAGGCTGGCTCTGCATCCTTCAAAGGCACCGATGACTGTCCTTGATGCTGAAATTTGGCTAAGGAGACTCAGAGGACAGACATTTCAGGCAACGATGAAAGGCAGAGGAATCTCTTCTTACAGAAAAGATAAAAACTCATCAAGTTAGTCTGGAGTCAGCCCATTCAAATTACAGAATTTGTTTGGAAATGTCTCTCAGTTTGGCAAGATTTGGGTCACAGACCTTTCTCAAAACCTGTGGATGTATTAGCCATCACACTGAAGGTGTTAGCCAGCCACACCCTCCACCAGGGCACCACAGGGCAAGGTACTGACCTAGACTGCTGGGGTGATCACCCCCAGGGAAGGTATATCGTGGTATAAACTGACCTATGTCCTCGGGGTGGAGGCCCAGGGAGGATCAGAGACACCAGACTCATCTGCTGGGAGTTCATGAGGCCGAGAATCCCATGATGCATTCTGCACAGAGGTGCCAGCCCCGCCGGGTTGCTGGAGGCCAGAAGGCTTAGGGCTTCCTGGTCACAGGCATCCATAATGCTGGGACTCATGGGATGAGTGTTTTTGAAGGGGTCTTCTCTTCCTTCACTGAAATGATTTGGCTTAGGGCTTCTAGTGCCAGACTTGGATGATATTGTAACTACTTCTTCCTCCTTATGATGCATTTGTTCTTGAATCAAGTCTTTATTACTAACTCATCAAGTTGAGTAGCTGAAGCAAGTCCTGCTATAGTAACTCATCATGAGTACCTGGTCTTTTTCAAATCTATCTTTCAGCGTTCTAAGCTGTTCCCGACTAATGTTTGTGTGGTGTCAGTGAGCAGACCTTGACTTTTCTGATCCATTTTACATGGAAGATTCATGTAGGAGGCCCTTATTCTTCATACAAACACCCCTCCCCAAAGCCAGCATGCTACCTAGTCACCCAATTGCGAAGACAAGAGGTTGAACACCAGATTTTGCTTAGCTTTTCAGGGTCTACCATAATATCTTCTAGGAGTAGAATGATCAGCTGTATGTGACTCTGAGCTCCTGAATTCCGTCTCTAGAATTTCTTTTTAAATCAGCTTCTGTCTTCGTCTGGGCTCCCTAAAAGCACAGGCTGAGACAAAGACTTGCCTGTGGCTTTTCATCTGGAACAGAATTTCTGGGAGCAGAAACCGGAGAGGGCGTAGGGAAGCAAACACAACAACAGGCTCTTGAACTAGCACCGCTGCGGGGCCTGGTGTTCTGTCTCCCCAGGATCTTCCGAGAAACTTTTGAAATTCTTGTCTGCCTGGAATACCTGTGGGAAAAACATATTTCCATCAGCTTGTCTCCCCTATTAGTTAAAGATAGTCTCTGGGTCTTAACTCTCCTTTACTTCTAGGTTGTGACGTTGCATGTCAGTGTTGCATGGATTCCCACAGAGAGCCAGGGGCTATGCCAGAAAAGCTCCAGGTCAGGAAGCAAGAAGTGCCTGGCGTAGCTGGAGGCCAGGTGCTCTGTGGTCACTCCCTTGCAGAGCTAGTCAAAGTCTGCTGCTTGAAATGTTCAGAGATGTAGCTGTAGCAAAGTAGAGTCCCCAAAAGATTTCTGTGCATCACAAGAAATAGCCAATGTAATGCATTAAAATAAAGAAACATTGAAAAATTGAAAAAACCCATTAAGTAAGGACTTTTAGTTTAGCTGAAACATGTGAAGAGCTTAGAAGCCATTACTCCTATTCTTTTAAGAAAACACTGGATGAGCCGAAAAATCAGTGACTTTTCCTGGACCAGTTGGAGAAGTGTGAACTCAGGGACGATGGCCACCTAAAAGTGTGGGGGGGCAGAGATGTGCTTCCCTAGAAAGAAGCTACTAGAGCTCTGCACTGACGGGAACATTTAAATGGTAATTTCAACGAATTTCCAGATACAGAGTATGGACAGGTGGGACAGTGAGAGACTCCTGGGCTCATCAGTCTTTGGGGCTCCCCAGACTTTCACCAGCTCTTCATCCAAGAACCCCATCAGGTTCTGATAGTGACGAAATCCCATTCTCCTAGGAAAGGACTCTGCTGGAGCCTTATCCAGATGGAAGAATGGAATTCCTCCCCACTCCAGCCTTTCTGTGCCACCTCAGGGGATAAAAATTTATTTTGATCAGGGAACAGGGCTTCAAGGCACTAGATTTGGAAAGCTGTAGCCAGGGGTGGAAGCAGGAAGCAGGAAACAGGAAGCAGGAGGAAACAGCTCTTCCACTGAAGAAATGATGTGAAGATCACAGTCCCAAGACCCAGGCCCACTAAAAGACGGAACTTTAATCAGAAAATTATAGGTTTATCTCTCCCTCTCTCTCACTCTCTTCCCCCCGCCCCCCACATTTTACATCCACACCCACAGAGCTCCAATACCACCATGCATTACAGCTGAAATAACTTCTAGATACAAATTCTTTCTGAGGAAGAGAACTTAGAGAAGCCCAAAGTCAAGAGAGGAGATGAAAAGAATTACTCTGGAGGAATTTGAAGGCTCAGGCATCTACAGCCACAACAGACGTTAAGTGTAGCCCAAGTCCTAACCAGCTAACATACTACATCATGCTAACAGCCTATTCACCTCAGTCCCATTGCCTGCTACGGCACATTCAGCAGAAAGGTGAAAAGGCCAAAAGCAGGAAACAGCACACTCGGAAGAGACAAGAAGTTCATCCGAACCAGATTCACAGATAACATGAAAGTGGGAATTAATATGTTACAGGAAAACATTGCCAACACAGAAGAAAAGATGGGACATGCAAGCAGAGACATGGGATTTCTAAGAGAGCATCCAAAGGAGATACTATAAATATACACATATATACCTACATGTACACCTACCTACCTACATACATACATACACACTTACACACATACCTACCTACCTACATGTATACCTACCTACATACATACATACCTACACACATACATACACACATACCCACATACCTACCTGCCTACATACATACATACCTACCTACCTACATACATACCCACATACATACATACATACCCACATACATACGTACCTACCTACATACATACCGACACACAGTGACAAATGAAGAGTGCCTTTGATGGGCTCATGTGTAGACTAGACATGAGCAAGGAAAGAACCAGTGAACTTTGGCAGTTTCTTGGAAAACTGAACATACTCCTACTGTATGATTCAATAGTCATGTTCCTTGGTATTTTTACACAAATGAATTGGAAACTTACATCGACACAAAACCTGTATCTAAAATTTTAAGGAAACCTTATTTATTATTGCCAAAAATCAGAAGCAACTAAGCTGTCCTTCAATAGGTGAATGGATAAACAAACTGTGGTATGTCCATACACTGGAATATTATGCAGTGATTAAAAGAAATGTGCTGTTAAGCCACCACAAGCTATGGAAGAAACAAACGCATATTGCTAAGGGAAAGAATGCAATCTGAAAAGGCTATGTACTTAGGATTCCAATTATGGCATTCTGAAATAAAAACAAAATTATGAGAACAGTAAGAAAAATAAACAGTGCTTGCCCAGGGATTGTGAGAAAGAAAGGAAAGCGTGAGTAAGCGGAGCACACGGGGTTTTTAGGGCAGAGAAATTATTCTGTCTGATACTATCACGGTGGATTCATGTCATTGTAGATTTGCTAAAACTCATAAAATGTCCAACACGGAGTGAACCCTGTAATGTAAACTATGGACCTTGGTTCATAATAATGTATCAACATTGGCTAATCAGTATAACAAATATACCAGCGTAACCAAGATCCTGAAGGGGTGGGAGGAAGTTTGTGGAAGCCTGTCCTGTCTGCGCGGACCGGAAGGAAGCCCGCAGCTGTCTCTGTGTGCATCCTCTCCTTGGCTGCCAATCTCCAATGCTGCTGGTTTAGCCCTCTGGGGTGTTGCCTGAGTTAACCTTGCTTTCTGCACCCCTTCCAACAGTACATTGGTTGGGGACACCATTCTCTCTCCTCTGGCAATACTGGTGGGGTTCCTGATTCAGGTTCTGAAAGGGAAAGTGATTTAAGGTCTTCGTACCTGGATTTCCTTATCTTAAAACTGGGAATGTTAATACAACCTCATTTCATAGGATTTTGGTGAGGATACAGTTAGTTTAAGAAAAGAGTTTAGGCTAGTGCTTGGCATATACCACTATGTATCAGAAATCATCATTCTCTTTGTTTTCAATATTTAAACAAGAATTACTTATAAAACAAAAAATTAAGACACAAAAGCAAAATTTATATATACGCTGTTATATATATATATATATATGTGTTATATATATATATTTGCTTTTGCCTCATTTCTTTCCGATTTGATACTGCCCGCGAAGTTCAACTGTGCTAATATGCGTGTACATGGATACCAAACCTTGCATTCCTTCAGCTTTGAGTGCCTCAGTGATGGTGCCTCAGTGGCGGATGCTGTGTGTGTATGTGGGTGTGTTTGAAAGATACGGTGACAAAAAGGCCTATCATCTTGGGGTTTTTCTTAGTCTGGGTAGGGAGGGGAGGGGACGTTGCTATTATAAAATTGATAGCAGAAGATTCCAGATCTATTAATGGCACAGGCCCTGGTAGGGAGGGCAGACATACAAGTGGGTGTCAGGGGACCTGCAGAGGTTCTTCTGAGGCAGAACAGTTCAGAGGGAAAGAGAGTGGACTCTGGTGAATGACAGCCAGGGTTTCTTCCCATTACCTGATTGCTCTGTGACCTTGGGCCAATTAATTAACCTCTCTGTCCCATTTCTGTAGAATAGAACAAAAAGAGTACCTACTTCTTTAGAGTTGCCGTGCAGTTTAGTGAGTTAATGGACTAGTCCTGGCACAAAGGGAGAACTTCCTAAGGAGTTGGAGACCCCGGGAAGTGAATGCTCCTGTCTTGGCCCATTCACGGACCCTATGTCCCAAAGCTGCTTCTGCCAGGCCAGCATGGGCCATGCTGTGAGGCTGGTCCATGCTTCAGAGACAGCCAGTATCAGGGCTTGTCAGTGAAAGATTCCCTTCATGTCACTAGATTATACCCTTTGGACATCTTCAGTGACCATCTGATGGTGGCCTTTGGATCTGGCTCATTCTAAATTTAGACAGTTTTAACGAGTGTGGGGGTACACCCCTCCCACCCCCTGCCACCCCCACCCAGCCCAGGGGAGTTGAAAGCATCCTCCTGTTTCTCCCATCCACTGTCTGCTGTTTTTCTCAAGGTTCAGAAGGGACTGGATCTTTCCACCTGACATTCCATCCGAGCACCTGGGGTCAGCCACTCTGAGTTTTTCCTTTTGCAGCTGAACTCTAGAACAATGAGAATATCTGAGTGCTGTACTAGGCTGACTTAAGATATTGGAGATAAACAGGGTCTGTTTTCTGGAGTCCCTCTGTGCCTCTGCAGAGCTCCAGGGCCAGCCCTGCAAACCTTGACTCCAAGTGAGAGTGTGTGGGAAGAAGGGATGATTTTCAAGGTTTTTTGTTACTGACTTTGCTCACCTAAGAGCCTATACACTCTGATTTCCTCCAAGACCTTCTAGAAGCTCCAATTCCTGATGATCAGTGGGAAAATCCCCAGAACAGGATTGGTTGCATGAAATTTCAGGTTTTCTGCAAGTTCACAGCTAGAGCCCGTGCACAATTACTGTTAAGAGTTTGATTTTGTCACTGTGAAAGCCCAGCGGATTAGGCCTTTCAGAAGAAAGGAAAAAGCCTATTCTGAACTCAGCCTCCCTTGGATATTCCCGGATAGAATAGTCTTCATAGTGCTGGAGCATTTACAATGTAAACGGTTTTCTTTTCAAGGTCAGGGTTTAGAGCCCAAGGCCATTACTAAAACTGCAGGGGCAGAGCCTGAACCATTCTTTTGGCATTCTAAAAATAAGAAGCTTTATTTTCAAACTGCAGGACGTGGTTTAAAAGACAGAGTCTCAACAATTTACTTTTTTGACTGCCACTTGTATCTTTGTCTGTCAGTTTGGCCTGAGAGAAGGAGGCTGGTCCCGTATAATGGGAAACCAATTTCTTTTTTATTTTTACTTTAGATTTAATCTTTACTGTATTTTTTTTCATTACCATTTACTCCCCTTATAATCCACCCCCCAGCAATCGCCACACCTCTGTCTATCTCCATGAGCCCTTTCACGTTTCTGCTCAATCCCTCCACCCCTCCTCGCCCCCCCTACCCCCAGCTAGCTGTCAGCCGGGCTCCATCTGAGTCTGTCTCTGTTTTGCTCGTTAGAGTCCACATAGGAGTGAGCGCATATAGCAATTGTCTTTCTCTTTCCCTGTCTTGTTCCCGATCTTAAGGGGAACACTTGTAGGTTTTGGCTGTTGAGGATGATGCTGGCAGTGGGTTTGTCTTTATTATGGCCTTTGCATTTATCTATGGCCTTTATTATGTTTAGGTACGGGGAACCCAGTTTCTGACAAATGCATAAGATTGATTCTCTTGGATTCCGGTAGGAAGGTCTCCACCTTCCCCTCCCTGTAGGGCCCAGGTGATGAACGGTTAGACTCATGGTGGCTGAATCCTAAGCAGGACCAGGCCTTCATTGGACGTACCAGCAAGGAGAAAATCCGGAAGGGGCACCAGTGCTGCGGCAATGGACCGAGCTGGAGCCCAGGAGCCCTTAGGGAACGGCTGCCTGTAGCCGTTCTGGAAGGTGGCACGTGTCTGGGTGGCAGGCTGAAGCTTTCGGCCCCTGTCATTTCTTACTTCTTTCCATTTCTCATCCTCCATGAAAAGGAAAGAGTATGCTTTAGCGTAAAGATGTATCCACAGTGTTCAAAAGTGGGCATGCTATTAACACCCAGAAGTCTTACGGGTCATGGAGATGCTTTTCCCCGTAGGCTCTGGAAGACGCTAGCCTAGCCATCTCTGTCCACACCAGATGGGGGGCCTTGACTGTGGTGGACTCAGGCAGCATGAAGCTGAGCTCTCAGGAAGAGTGTCCGGGGGAGGTCAGAGAGCCTGGGAAAGAAGACACCAGAGAGAAGGGCCCTGCCCCCTGAGCATCTGAGTCCTAAGTGTGTGTGGATGGAAACCTGACTCAGCAAGAACAGCAAGCATGTGCCAGTCTACCCGGCTGGCTCATGGTCCGTAAGCAGGAAGACCACGGACTTCCGGTTGATGGACTGATGGACTGCACCAACAGGCCCATCCAGGCTTTGCTGGGCACAACAGCAACCTCTTCCGTACTTTTCATAATATATCTAATGAATTATATATACACCTATATATATATTTTCCCCAGCACCACGTTATTCGTAAGACCTCTCTTGGAATTTTCATTATGACAAGATTGAAGTGACTATTTTAAAGCCTCTTAGCCGTCATTCTCTTTTCCATCTGTCTTTTGGGATTTTTTAAATGACACTTTTTTTTATCCTTTAGAATTGCTGTCACGGTGCTTGAGAATCCTGATTGACTGGGTAGTTCTCTGCATGGAAGGTTTTAATAGGCACCTGAGCGCTTTTCTCCACCCCCCCCCCACCCCCACCTCATGGCTAAGTCAGTTCATCTGTCTTCTTGCTGGAATCTTGATTCCGGCAAGATTCTGAACATGTATGGAAGTTTAATGTTGCCCATGTAGGGGTTTATGAAAGAGGCAACATGGTGTAGGAAGAACTAGCTGGTTGGTGTTCAAGGAGACCACCATTATGCCTCTTGCCCAAGCTCAGTGGCCTGCAGAAAATTAATTTTTCTGAGCCTTTGTTTTCGTATCTGTGTAAGGGAAGGGTTGAGATGGCTAATGGTGGTCAACGTTACGGCTGGCAACTCCCTCACCTCTTCTTCTTCGGCTCTTCCTTTGAGTTTCTTTCAGTCCAGGGATGTGCCTCACAGGTCCCTCCTTATATTATCTCCCTGGCTCTTCCCACGTCTGGTCTACTTTCATTCCATAAAGCTCTCAGCTCAAAGTCACCTCCTCGGAGAGGCCTTCCTGGACTGCTCTATCTGAGTCACCCTGTCCCTGGTAGCATGCTGTTTGTGGGTATGACGTCACGTTTTTGTTTTTTTGTGTGTCTTGGTCACTGCTGGGACTCCTAGGCTTGCAGGGTGCCCAGCACATAGCAAGAGCTCAACATGTATGTGACGACACAGGAATAACTCGGACTTTTCCCAGAATTGGCCTCTCTCCATACACACGGAGCCATGACAGAGTGTAACGTCTTAATCATACCAACTGCAGGGACATGAGAGTAGGGCAAGTGTCGTGACTTTTGTATCTTGCTCGTCTGACACAAGGTCTCCAGGTCTAGGCCACTCTGGACTCTGGGAGCCGAGCCTGGTACAAGGTGTGGGCAGCTCATCTAGCTGCCTCCCGGCCGCAGCAAAGCCCTGGGCCTGGGGGATCCAGGGGCTACGTCTGCTTTCCATGGCACGTGATCACGTTAAGTGACTCAGAGCTCACCTCATCAGTATTTAAGGGGAAAGATGCTGGGGCTTCCCCTGTGCAAATAAGTTAAGGGCAGGAAGCCACTATTTTCTTTGCTTCCTCAAAGAAAGTTCTGCGTCCTTAGAAAGTATGTCACGCATAACAAAGAGTATCAGTCAACCTGCAAATCTATCTCTACACTTAATTGCCAGGTGACATGCTGTGATGACAGAGAGTCTCTGGTTATGACCTTCCTGAATGTGAAAGCACCCAGGAATGCCCTTCACGGGTGGATTTTAGAACGATTAAATGTGATTGTAAGCCTAGGCTTCGTATAAATGTTGGGTCGGTTTAAAACATTTATCGTTCTTAAATGGTGTCACAAAGTTGTCACTTTCTACCTTTCATTTTTCAAATCAACTCCCAAAGGGGTTTGTTAACCTGTCAAAAAATTGGCTCCAGAAATGCAATCCTCTGGTGGCAGTCTCCTGTGGTCACGCGGTTCAAGTATTAGGGCAGAAATCATAGGCCCTCTAGTCTGAGATAAGAGACTAGCATCTTTCTCTAAGCTTTAAAAAAACATCCAAATGTGTTCTCTTTAGTCAAGCAAAAACAAAAGCAAAAACAAAAAAGAAACTTAGCAAACCTTACAAAGTTCAGACTTCAGAGCAAATCATCTCTTAAAAGCAAGCTTTTTTATTTTTTTAAGGAGAAAGAAAACTAACATACAATTGGATGCCTTTTATTTCTACTGCTTGGTGTGTATTATCAGCAGCAATTGCAGTCTTTTTTTTTTTTTTTTCTGGCAAGATCCCGAGTTCTAATCAGCCATAACCTGGAGGCTTACAGCTTTGGCAAGGGCTTACCTGGCTCCTTGCCCTTCTCTACAGAATACAAGAGCAAAGGAAAGGAAAACACTCTGCAACCTCAGAAACGCACGGCAAGAGAAGCAATCGCAACTCATGGCCTAGACAAATGGCTAATTAGGAAGCAGTAAGAGAAAGGCCCGCTGTTTGGAAAACCTTCACTCCTCCCACATTTCTCCTTCTCTCTTGCACTACCACCACAGTCACACTTCTGACACGAGGTGTGTGGGGGGTTTGCCCACACCAAGCGGTTCTGCGACACCAGCTGGGTGTCCTACAGTTTAACTCGATTTTGACATGGTCTGCCTGAAGGTTGAGTCAGATCCCACAGGTTAAGGCTCAGTCCCACGAGACCACGCCCCCCCTTCAGATGCCAATTGAAAGTGCAGGTTGTCACCTGTGCTTCCAACTGATTGGCTATAAATCAGAGGTTCCCATGACTCCTTCTTTGGGTTCAACTAATTTTCTAGAGTGACTCATATGACTCAGAAAAACAGTTCACTTACTGTTCTCCAGTTTATTATAAAAGGGTATGATAAGAATATACAGGGATATCCAGACGGAAGAGATGAGTAGGGCAAGGTGTGGGGGAAGGGGCCGAACTTCCATGACTTGTCTAGGTGGGCCACTCCCTCAGCACCTCCACGTGCTCATCAACCAGGCAGCTCTTGGAACCCCAAACCTGTGGGATTTTTATGCCTTATATAATAAATAAGGTTTCTGCACATAGGCATGGTTCCTTATCAGCTCTTTACAAGCCTCTCTCTCCTCTCTATGGGAATGTGGGCAGTGGGGTGGAAAACTCCAAGCTTCTAACTGGGGCCTGGCCTTTCTGGTGACCAGCTCCCACCCAGGAGCCCACCTGGAGTCTCCCCATTAGGACAAAAGACACTTTTATCACCCAGGAAATTTCAAGGGATTTAGGAACTCAGTACCTGGAAGCAGAGTCAAAAACCAAATATTAGAACACAAGATGCTTCTAGTGTTCTTAACACTTAGGAAATTTCAAAGGTTTTAGGGGTTCTGTGCCAGGAATTGGGGGGCATAGACCAACATGCTTTCTATTATTTCACACTCACCATCAAAAGACAAACAGCAAAGGATGTGGACAGAGAATGAGAGATGCGAATAGAAATACAAAGCATATGAAAAGGTGTTTCATTTGCTCATAAAAGGAGAAATACAAATTACAGCTACTCAAAATATCATTATTCACCTACTAGATTGGCAATCATCCCAAATTTAGATATTGTTGGAATTACAGGAAAGCAAGTACTTTCATATGTACCCGAGAGCAGTGCAAATTTGCACAACTTGACAAAGGATAATTTGAAGCAGCTGTGAAAGTTAGACATACATGTGTCCTATGAGCTGGGACTTCCACTTCCAGGCATTCATTTTTGCTCAGGAGGGAAATGATGTACAGGGGAGGACCCCCCACAAAAACAGAATTATCTTGGGAGGGAGGCCCTTTATAGTACAGGCTTCCCCCGCTAAGTGAGTGTTCTAGGAACCCATCTGTATCCGTGTACCAGCTGGCGTTGTTGTGAGAGGCTGCGTTTGGCATCAGTGAATTTTTCTGAAGCCTCTTTCAACGTGTTTGCCCATTTCATGACGGGTGATTTACAAGTGCACTTGCCCACACCAGGCTGAGCGCTCAGCAGTTTTTGACCAAAAACAGCATGACCCCCGTGCCCCACCCTCCCTGTTCACTCCATCTTGCCCCGACTTCTTTTTGTTTCCCCAGGTGAAAATAGTCTTCAAAGGGAAATGTTTTGTAAATGTGGAAGAGGTGAAACAAAAAAAGGCAAGAACACTAAAAGTCATCAAAATTGATGATCTCAAAGACGTCTTGATAGGTATATTGCATCAAATGGAGAGTCCTTTGAAGGTGACTGAAGTTTATGAGAGAATGCACAATTTTTTATAAACTCCATTTGGGGGGGTCCCCTGTTGTATATACAAGGTGATTCTGTGAATCGTTGTTTATAATTGTAGAAGATCAGATACAACCTTAATGTTTATCAGGAGGAGGTTGCTAAATAAAATTTTATCTACACAATGAAGTTCTTCATGTATATTTATGGCAAAATTGCTAAGATGTATTAAGTGAAAAAGGTAAAGTGCTACCATTTGTGTAAAAAAAGATTAAAAACTTACATGATATATGTATTGGATGTAGGTAGGTAAGTATTTGTATACGGGTGAAGGTGGTCAAAAGGTACAAACTTCCTGTTATAAAATACATAGGTTTTGGGGATGTAACACATGACACGGTGGCTACAGTTAATGCTGTATTGCATACTGAAGGTTGCTAATAAAGCACATCTTAAATGTTCTCATCGCAAGAAAAAGTTGTAACTGTGTGTGGTGATAGACTAGCCTATCAGGGAGGTCATTTCATGGCATATGTATAAAAAAATCACATCAGCATGTTATATACCTGACACTAATATGTTATACATCAATAAAAATCACTCCTGTGGGTTTGGTATGTTACTCACCCATCGCGCAGATGGAAACAGTGAGCCTCAGAGAGGAAAAGCTACTTGCCCAAGGTCACCCAGGCCTTTCAGATACCTAAATCCATGTTCCTAATATTTATACGGCTTTACAAGTCACATCACACCTCTGAGACTCAGTTTGCTCAGTTTATTCAACTGTTAGGAATTCATCTCATTGAACTGGTGCAATTATGTGAAGTTTTGTTTGTGAGAGTTGAACGTGGTACTCAGTATATAGTAGGCACTTAATAACTGCTTCTTTCTCAATTTACTAAGATTCTGGAATGCTGAGCTAGGCTTCCTGAGTTGATGAGGGAGGGCCTTATCTCTGAATCCTAGCTGAAATGGTTTGGAATGTGGTGGTATATTGTTGAAAATAAACAGATTTTTAAACAACATAGAAAGTAATATACACTCATAAGAAAACCCAGGGTAGTATAAATTCCAGGAAAGGTAGGGGAATAATTCAGTTCTGATGCCTGAGCGAGCTTTCTCTCTCTTATGCTAACTGCCACTCTGTGGCTCGGTGACCTGCAGCCCATTACTTAACCTTGCTGTTCTCTGCTGTCTCCTCTACAAAATGAGGGTCTTAGTCTTACTTTGCATGACCACCGTGCAGATGCAGCGGGACCACGTAGGGAAAGCACGATTCACAGTGTCTGCCCTGAGACAGGCACTCGCTCAGGCACCTCCCTCTGCAGGCGTTATTGCGGGCCCTCTCACCGCTGCTGCCACCGCTGCTTCCACTGCTGGCATCTCTGCTGCCGCCATGGCAGGCGTCCGTGTCTGTGCTTTCTTCCTTCGTCTTTGCCTCTGGCCATAGGGGGACCCTCTTCTGTCATCTCTGCACCTCCTGTGCTGAGTGCAGTGTGTACCTCCTGTTAGTCACCCAAAAGGTACTTATTGAAATCAACTAACTATAAAACAAATATAAAAACAACTTTTTATAATGTATACTACCCAAACATGGTCAGCATAAAAGCTCCAATGGCAACATCCGATCGCACAGCTTTCCAGTTTCCCACGGCGCTTTGGCATTCTCTTCAGCTCGATTCCTTATTTCATTTTTTGTTATCAGAGCACATCATGACTTACCAGTGCTCCTCCACTTAAGCAAAGCATGTGTTACTTACTGCATTAGTTCAAATGTTCCTGAGAAATGTACCTGTGTGCTACGTCTTTGATGAATTTGACCTATAATCTGATTATATAGGAAAACAGCGCTGCAGGGTTCCTGCAGAGAGACAGGAAGGAGCGCAGGAGACCGGGAAAAGAACCGGCTGGCGGAGAGGAACTCAGCGGGGTATGGAGAGGGCGGTGGTGTTGCTAATAAAAAAAAAAAAAAAAGAAAGAGAGAGAAGATTTTCATCTAAAATGAGAAAAGCGAAGAGGGAAAAACAGCTGCATTTATACAAGATGGTATGATTTGCTTCCACTGATGGGCATAATGGGAAAAAAATCACTTGAACATTGGGGTTAAAATTGGGTTGAATTGAAAAGAAATGTAGCTGCATAAAATGGCAGCCCTGAGTGGGCGGGAAGGCATCCTTGAAATGGCATTAGACACGTGAGGAAAGCGGCCACACTTTAGGGTGAGTGATTGCTCTGAGACCCGGAGGGCCCGGAGTAGACATTCATTCAAACCTCCTCGTTTGCAGCCTATTAGAGTTCACAGGGACCTCGATGGAGTCTGACCTGGCGTGCTGTGGCAATCAGTGGAAGGAAGATGGTGCCCGAGCCTCTGTGCCAGCCTTTCTCAATCCCAGGTACGCTGCGGATCGCTGTAATTGAAACCCCAAAGTACCTGCACTTCCACACTGCCGCTCCGCCTGTCAGCACCTGCTCGGGAATTGGTACCGCGATTCCTCAAGCCAAGATAAAAACCTAGGCATCATCCCTCATGCTCCCTCTTCTCTCAACTTTCTCATCCAGTCCGTCAGCAAAGTGCTGTCGACTCTACCCCCTAAATACGTGGCTCTGATCAGAACGCCCTTCTTCTTCACTCCCAGCCCAGTAGTCCGAGCCTCCATCTTCCTTAAAACACCCATCCCAACTGGTCTCTCTGCTTCCCGTGCGATGCAGTTTCCTAACAGCCGGCAAGAGGTCTTAAAACGGAAGTCAGATCTTCAGCGGCCCGTAACCAAGCCTCCTTCCCTGGCTTGGCCAACCCTACAGTAGGTATCTCACGTCTTTCGCTCCAACCCCCCCTCCTCTTCTCCCTCTCTTCTGACACACTCCAGTCACTGGCCTATGCTCAGGGTTTTCATTTGGCCACGCGTGTTGTATTCATCAGTCGCCACTGAGGTCCCAAGGCTCCTTCACCCACCCTCACTGGAGTACGTGTTTATCCCACAGAACTCAAGAAAATCTGGGGACTGAAGGCTGAGCTGAGGACCAAGACAGAAAACTCAAGAACTGATTGAAAGTCTGACACAGAACAGCAGACCTCATACCGCACCCCCGCCCGCCCCCACATCCCCATCTCTTGCTGCCTCCGCCGTAAGACTGGAGGGTTAGTCTCAGGCCTTGAGGACACCGTCAGAAGGAAGTGGAGACTTGAGGCATCAGGCTGAAACCGGACGTGTTAAATAGAAGTCTGGAGACCGGGCTGAATGCGGAGACATGGCACCTGTCCCCAGGCCCAGCTCCCTGACTCGCTTCTGGCCTTCATCAGCCAGGGGTATTTCATCCCCCTTCCCCACCACCAACACGCAGGGATCACGAGCATCTTTTTTGGAGAAACAAAAGTACTCAAGAGAAAAGTGCTACAGATTTGACAGGTAGTCTCCCTGCGACAACCCGTTGGCCTCCAGGGACCTCCGGAGGCTCACAGCACAGAGCCTGCGCTCCGTTCTAGCGCCTCGCTCTCCGATACAAAGTATCGCTCACACTTGAAAACGTTCAGAACGTTGTCAACATGGAGACGCAGCTAAAAACAAAGTGAACTCGGAAGAAAGAAAGCTAATAGAGACAGCAAAAGAGCATTAAAAATTTCATTATTAACGTCTTTAAGGATATAAGACAAGGTATCGAATCTATGAAAAAGAACAGGGTGACATAACAAAGGAGCAGTAACTATTTGATTTTAAAATATAATAACTAAGATGAAAAGTTAAATGAGAAGATTGGTAGAACTGTCACGAAAATCCTTGAAAATCTGGAACTAAAATATCAGAGGTGGACATTCGGATAGAAGAGAGAAGAAAAAAAATTAGAGAACCGATCTAGGACATCTAATCTCTGGCAAATAGGAATTCCAGAAAGAGTAAAAAGAAGAAAAATTGGGCGGAAAGTATCAAATAAATAGTACAGAGAACTTTCTCAAAATAGGAAGACATTGCTCTTCACATTGAGGGCCCTCCTTTCTGAAATCCCCGTCACAGTGGACGGCAAGACGGCGTCCGGGAGTTCTGGACTGCCAGTGAACGTGGGGAGAATTGAAGTTTGTATGTACAAAAGCAGGTCAGTACAAAGAAATTAGCCTCAGAACGGCATTAGAACATACCACAGTGACGCAGTATGCTGGGAGACAGCGATACCCCAAGATTCGGAAGGAAAATTATTTTCGACAGGTAATTCTCTTTTAAATCATCTTTCAATCAAGCCTGAGTGTAAATGAAAGCCATCTTTAGATGGCAAGGGATTAAATTTTTTAAATTTCCCAAACACTCATTCTTTGGAAGCTAGCGGAAGATGTATTTCCGCAAAAAGGGGAGTAAGCCAGGAAAAAGGAAAACATGGTGGGGGGCAGGGTCAGGGGATCCAACAGGGAGACAGTGAAAGAAATTCCAGATCGCAGCTGCAGAGCAGGCCTAGAAGGTCAGCCAGTCCACGCTCAAGTCTCCAGCCCCTGCTTCCGGAGTGATCACTGCATGCCGGGCTGGGGTGGGGGTCCCCATGCAAGACCAGGGAAAGAACCACCCAAAGATCACAGGGAACAGTGTCCCTAGCTGATGCGGGGATGGGATTGCGGCCTGTTCCCAACAGCGAGCGTGGAAAACCTCATCACTCCCAAGGCGTTCGCAAGTAGGAGTTTGCACCAATTGTGGGGAAAACTCACCCTATCAGTCATTCAATGAAAAATGATCAGGTATAGGAAGAAGATAGAAAATATGACCCATAATTAAGAGAATCATCAATCGATTGAAACTAGTCCATCAGTAACACAGATGATAGAATTAGCAGACAAAACATTAAGCATTATTATATCTGTGTTCCATGGGTTTTGGAAGCGAGAGAAAAGCTGGAGCAGGTGAGGTGACATAGAAGAGATTTTAGAGAGACGCAAATTAAAATTCCTGAGATGGAAGCGATAGTGTCTGGGTGGGATTAACGGGGGATTACACGCTGCACAAACGTTGCTCAGACCACCTCGATTATGTAACCACCACAGCGTGTTTTCTAAACCCAGAGGAAGCAGTTCTTCTATCTCAGTTCTCACTTATAATCAACACTGGCCTTTCCTATTGACTGTACCTGTGAGTTAATTAAGAAATAATTTGGCATTGATGTTAAGAAACCTGGCACATTCTTCATCAAAATAGACTCTTTTCAGGCCAGAGGGATAAATGCTGCCTGTTTAATGATACTAAGTGGTTGGCTCATTAGCTTGTCATGAATAAATCTCCTTTTCCAAATATAGGCAGGCCATGTTTTTAACCTTTGGGCTGCAGGTAAGAACGTCTAGTCAGGATTCACAGGCCTGGTTTTCAATCATCGTCACTAGATTTTTATGGACTATGTTCTGTGTTCCAGGCAGGGTGTGAGGTGCTGGGGACCCATGGGTGAACAGGACGCAGCACCTGTGTCTAACGATGCTCAGAATCTAGTGGCAGGAGACAGACAAGGAAATGTGCTGCTGTGACCCAGGGCGATGAGATTAGGGTGGCGTGGGAGAGGTGCTGAGGAGGGCGTATAGGAAGGCACCGACCCAGACTTGGAGCCAGAGAGGACTTTCTGAAAGAAATGAGGTCTCCTTTGGGGCCTGAAAGAGAGACAAGGGTTCACACCTTAAAGAACTGGAGAAAGATGATTCCAGGGAGAGAGAACAGAGTCAAGAACAGGCAAGGTATCTTTGGGAGATGCAGGAAGCCCAATGTGGATAGGAAGTTTGACACATGGACTTGGTGAGAGTTAAGTCTAGGGAGGTTTAGTTTAGATGTTGTTCTGAGGGAAAGGAAAGGCATTGAGGGGATTAGAATGTGGCCATTTTACTTTTTAAAATGTTGACTCTAGATATAGTGTCAGAATTGAAGAGAGGTTGTCACTGTGGTCCAGGAGGGATGCAATGTTAACCTGAACTCGGACAAAGACCTCAGGTATGGAGAGAAATGGGCACTTTCAAGGGAGACTTAGGAGCTGGATTCAGCGGAATGTGGTGATTGATGATTGCTGGAGGCCAAGAGAGAGGGAAGAGTCAGGCCATTCTTGGCTTGAGCCACTGTAAGCCCCCATCCCTGGTCAACCTAACCAGCTTTCCTCCCTGAGTGCCCACATGACTCCTGGCTGCTGTACTGTGAAGTCCCCCCGTGTGGGCAGAGACCACTGTGTGTTGGAATTCAAGTTCTTTGACCTCACCTGGGTGTTCAGTGTTGCCTGGCAACTCCGGTGTGTTTCTTAAGGCAGCTCTCTTTCCCATTCTCTGCAGTGTTTCAAACCTCTCCACTCTCTTGAAATCTCCCTCCCAATCATCAACCCCTTCTCAATTCACAGACTTGCCTCCTGTTCTCCTAAACACAGTGAAAGCCACTCGAGTTGATGTTCCTTACCTCCTGGTCTCTGCATGTTAATTTATCCTCACAGCTTCACCTTCAGGAAAATTTCCCATGCTCTGTTGCAAGGATATGTCCTCAGCCTGTGCACACTCTCCTCCCTTCTTCCCCACTCAGTTACCCTGCCCTATGGCACCTTTAATTATCTCCTCTCTCTTCAGCTTTCCTTTTCTTTTCACCTTGTTCCTTTCTTCTCTTGTCTCCTTCCCAAGCCTCCTCCATCTTGACTCTTTCTGGCTACTTCGTAGCTCTCACTTGCTGTGGCGCTTTGCCTGAAGACCCGGCCCCCTCTCTCTCACCACTTCTGGCTGCCCCATTGACTCCTCAGCCTTCTAAGACCACCCGTGCCTTTGGTGGGTTAAACAGAATGGTTTACACACAGGCTTGATTGGGATCCTAGAGCTACCCCTTAGTGGCTTGGTGACTTGGTCAAGTTGGCTCAAGTTTGTCAATTGCAAAATAAAGGCAATGTTAATTGTGTCACTGAGTTGCTGAGTAGATTAGATGAGCTGACGCATCTGAGTTCCCTGGCACTTGGAACTCACTGACAGCCATTTACTACCAGAACTTGGGTATCCTGATTTCCAGTCCAGGGCACCTGTTCCACTCCACCCCTCAGCCAGCCAGACTGAGGTGAATGCGAGGTAGCACCGTAGACAGGAAGGGCTGGACGGGGCTCAGCTCCAGGTGCGAACTTCCCTCCTGTTAGCCTGGTGACAAGGAGCTGCTGCAGTTGGTTCTCAGCCTACTTCTTTTTCAGACTCTGATTTAACATATGTGGCTTCTCCTCTTTCATCCTGTCTCGACAGTTGTTTTTATAACTCTTAAATTCTTTTTAAAATTATTATTATTATTATTTTTTTAAAGATTTTATTTATTTTTAGAGAGAGGGGAAGGGAGGGAGACAGAGAGGGAGAGAAACAGCAATGTATGGTTGCCTCTCACATGGTCCTCACTGGGGACGTGGCCCGCAACCCAGGCATGTGCCCTGACTGGGAATCGAACCGGGACCCTCTGGTTCCCAGCCCGCGCTCAATCCACTGAGCTACGCCAGCCAGGGCTCATTTTTTTTTTTCTTTTTAAAATTATTATATTTTATTGATTATGCTATTACAGTTGTCCCAGTTTTTATCCTTTGCCCCCCTCCACCCAGCACCCCAACTCTCTCAAGCAGTCCCTACACCATCGTCCATGCCCATGGGTCATGCATACGTGTTCTTTGGCTTCTCCATTTCCTGGACTTGACGTCCCCTTGGCCGTTCTGCAGCTGCCCATTTGCTCTTCTCAGTCCCCTCACCCCTTTTTCCCATCCCCCCAATGCCTCTCCTATCTGGCAACCATCAAAATACTCTCTGCATCTATCGTTCTATTTCTGTTCTGCTTGCTTGTTTATTTTGTTTTTTAGATTCAATTGTTGATAGATATGTATTTGTTGCCATTTTATTGTTCATATTTTTTATCTTCTTAAAGAAGACCCTTCAACATTTTGTGTAATGCTGGTTTGATGGCGATGTACTCCTTTAGCTTTTAGTCAAACCCAGTCTCATAGAAGAGAAAAAAGGAGGAAAAAATGTGGTTCAAGGGACCTTGACACTCTTTCTCCTGAACCTTCTTTCCTAACACCTGGTCTCTTCCAGGAAATGTTCTTCCGCAAGGTGGGTGCTCCGTGAAACAGACGTCCTATGCAGAGAAGCCTCCAGCAAGCTCCCATTTCCAAAGACAGAGTTTATGGATTCATAGTCCTAATCCAACAAACCTCTTGATATAGCGAACGTTTCCTGAAGTCTTATTCCCTTCTAAGTATTCTGGAGCTTGCAAACTCAGATTTAATGAATGGAGCCATTAGAGTGAACAATCACTCAACAGCATAAGTTATTTTAATGTGCCCATCACTTGAAACTAAACTTCCACCATCTGTTCTACCCTTTAACTGCAAATGCAGAAAGAACACCATTCTCAGTGGCATCATAAAAAGTTAGATATAAGTGATTTAAATGCATGTTTTGCTTCTGTACTCAGTGCAATACAGATCTGAAGGAAGTCTCGTATTGGATTTATTTTTTATGGCAAAATCAAAATGCACAGTAGAAGAGTTTCTCTGTTAAAAAAAGAATGACTTTTTAGTTGGCATGGGGTATGTTCTACAATGTCATTCATTCATTCATCCATCCACTCATTCTTTTCTTCCACGAAAAGAATGCCACCATGTGGAATGCCTGGCATTGTATTAGAAATTGGGAATACAGATGCTAACAGTGATAATTGACAAGACCCTCTGTACCTCCAAAAGAAAGTAAAGCAAACCATTTCTTTTAAATAAACATAAAGTCAGATAAAAACCCAAACATAAATTTCACGTTCTGCTTCAGAATGGTAAGGTTTTGGAGTGCCAAGGAGTTTGAAATTAGCCAGACCTTTGTTTTAAATTCCAATTTCTTCACGACGGGAACTCTCTGAGTCCATTTTATTATCTGACATTTATTTACATACCTGACTCTGTTTTCTCCTCTAGAAAATGGGAACAACAGTATTTTCCTTATGGGATTAAAGGGGTTGAATGTGCAGAGCCCAGGGTGTGGCTCAGAGCTGGCTCTGTGTTCTGTTTCTAACTTGCATTTTAAAATAGCTTTGGGGAAGTTGCTTTTCAGATGTAAAATGATAGACTCATAGAGCATCACAGTAGGAAAGGATCTAAGAAATATTCAGCTTTACATTCATGGTCCCTATTTTATAGGCAATCAAATTTAATCCCAGAGAGAACCAGTAACTAGCTCGTGTCTTGCACTTGTGGTAGTTTCTGAAACATTCCGATTGGGCCCCTATTGATAAAAATATCTGAGCATCCACTCTTGAATAGGTATAGTTGGATTTATGTGTATGTATGCATATTAACACACTGTGTACATCATAAAAATATATGTAATAGGATAAAAAGTGGGGGTGATAAATAAACTGAAGAATGTTGTTTCATTAGCTGTGATGGCTTCATATTATGCTTAAGGCACCTGGCCTAGTCTCTTGGGCCACATTATATACTTAGGCGAAGTTCATTATTATTTCCTTTCTTTCCAAAATGCCCTGCATCCATGCCAACAGCACCCCTTGTCAACTCCGTCTCTAAGTTTTATCCTCTCTACCGCTTTTCATATCGGTTATGGTCATGCTGGTCCACGCCAGCAGCGTTTGTTACGCACTAGAATTCTGCCATCACCTTCTGACCGGCCGCTCTGCTTGCATTCTCACCCTGGCTCCCGTCTCAGTCCATTCGGGCCGCCTCAACACGGGTACTGGAGACAGTGGCTGATACACCACAGCGATTTATTTCTCACAGTCCTGGAGGCTGGAAAGTTCAAGATCGAGATACCTGTAGAATCGGCATCTGTTAAGGTCCCACCTAAAAATAAAAAGCCCAAGTAAGAAGCAATAAGAATTCATTTTTGATTGCAGAATTATAACTCTGGGACACAGATTCAGGCAGACACCTGGACTGTGTCCCAACTTTAGGGCGAAGCCAAGGGGTTTTTCTGTGAGAAAAGGAAGGGAAATAATTACACAAATGGAAGAAAGGCATTTCCCTTGGTGCTAACTAGCCATTTCCCTATACAGGGTGGGTTACTCATTCTGTCTTCAGGAAGAATGTCCATTGTCAATAGTGCTTGTGGGCAGGATGTCTGCTTCCCTGTTAGCTTCACAAACAATTGTGAGACAGAGTTGCTTTGGCCCATCCATCCCCAAGGTCGTTTTGCCCAGTTCAAACATCTCATAGGTTCAAGGAGCAAGATGTGCAAACAGGTTTTCTGGAATGGCTGCTCTGGCTCGGTTTTAAAATGGCTCTACTTATGTCAACTTTTCACAGGGGAAATAATTAAATAGATGGGAATATAGAGAAATTATGGCACCCTACATAACTATATCTCTTTGATGACACTCAGGTGTAAAAAAAATAATAAAAAAAATAGGGTTCTGATTTTGAATACGCTGGGAATTTCATGCCTGGTCCCACCCAGATTAATAATGATGCAGGAAAATTTCTTCATATTTCACGTATCACTGTGACACAGAGCTCTAGTATAGTATGAGGAAGTTGGAGGCCAAAGAGAGAGTGAAAGCATCAACCCGATTCTTTGAGGAAAAAAAAAATACTGGAATAAAATAATTAGGTACCCTTTGCCTTCTAATGAACCAGCATGCAACTGTATCCAATTTCCCCTCTGCCTTTCCTTTGATCTTGTCAAGCTTTCCCTTGGTCAAACTTCTTCTGTTCCAATTACACTAATTTGTAACTTGACGTCTTCCATCTGGGATACAGATTTGTGCGGTCTCCATTCCAGGCTGGGCTAAATTTGCCCAGCACCTGGCTGAACATATTGGTTTCAGCATATTTACCCAAATTGTTACTAAAACATCAGAAACAGTGGGCTCCTGTGATTCAAATCGCAAGCAGAGTCCCTGTCACTTACACTAATACAATTTAAACTTGAAATTCACCAACGGAAGCTCTGCATTGCCATTCATGTCAATGGCAGCCCCTGGAGCCCTGGATTTGACCTTTAAAACAACCACAGAGAGAGGGAGGGAAATTAGAGAGGCCGGTTCGCTGGTTGCGGCCTCCTGTTTTATACATAATTTTTTGACTTTTCTTTTTCATCTTGTTTTAACTTCCCCACGTCTTTTGACTAGCACTGTGTCCAGAGCTATTGACAATCTCATTTCCTGAAGTCTTTTCAAATCCCATCTTTTCACCTCCGTTTGGTTGAGGGATTAGCGTGGAACGCAGGCTGAGGTGCAGTGGTGAAGAAACTGGTTCTGCCTCCCATTTTTGTCTTGAAGTATCCTTCTTGATTTCCATGTCGGGAAACCCACAAAAGCCTTCCTATTGTATTGTAGCTGGAAAAAGGCCTGGCCCCCAATTTGGCCGGATTCTTTGCAAGAAAGAATCTTTCCCTCTGTTTTTGCTGTAGGATTTTGCTGTTTTTGCTGTAGGCTTTCCCTCTGTTTCCCTGCTTTTTGCTGTAGGATTTGTTATTGTTATGCCTGTTTACTTACGTGTCTATCCGGTGATAATGAGCTTTCAGGCTTTCCGTGTTGAGATTCCTAGCCGCTGAGGGAAGGCCTAGAATAGGAGAAAAAGATGGGCAGAGTGGGGGATCTTGCCTTGGGACTAGCCTCTCTGTGTTGATGCTGAACTCCTTTACCCCTTTGGACCCTCCCCATCTGCCTTAAGAAAGTAAGGATCCATGGACGAGCCAGCCTGTGCTACTAGCTCAGTGTCTGGCTGGTGTGTCAGAAGTGAGTGAAGTTCGTAACTCGTTGTCCCTTCCTTCTAAGGTGGGGGGTGGTCCTGCCATCTTCTATGGCTGAGAGGAGACCCCCCTTCCCTCCCCACCATGCAGTCAGAAACAGTGCAGCCCTTCCCCACTCCATGCTTCCCAGAATCTGTGTTCCCTACGTCATCATTAGCCAGAGAGGTCATTTTCCATGGCACCCTCGCCCACTTGCTCCTTACTCATTTCTTTAAGGCTGCGTTACCCATCCTTGCGCCTAAGTGCCTGCTGCTCCCCAGGCTGTGTGCTAGGTTCCGACAATAGAAGGTCACAAACGGTGATTGAGAGGATCAGTAAGAAAGCTCGGAAGAGGCTGGACACTGTCCCACTACAATTCGTAACTGGAAAACGTTAAGTCACAATCCTGACTGGGGTGGAGAAAGGGGAAGGGGGTGTGGAGAGTCACAGAATTCATTCAAGTAATTAAGCAACAACGTATTTAGTTGGAAGAGGTAGGAATGAGGCGGGCAGACTTTTGCTCGCTCAATCAATCAGTGATGAGAGTTGAAAGAAGCTATTAAGGTACTAAGAGAGAAACAAGTTCAGCCGAAAGACTTGGCCTCTTTAATATAGAAGCCAGAACCTAAGAGGGGTGCACCTGTGTTGCGAACTGCATGTGAATCCACTTTTTCTCCCCATAATGTGAATCTACCTTCTGTGATTGGGGAAGTCCTCCACGAGGACTCTTGAGGACAGAGGGCGGAGCCTGACCCTTGTTGTAGGAGCTGGAGGTCCGAGTCTCACTTTTCCCTGCTTCCCTCACAGCCAGTGCTTTGGCTTGTGCCTTAGACTCAGCTAATTAGATCCAAATGCCTGAGGCTTTGCCTGGTGAGCGACTGACACAGAGAAGAGACACAGTGGAGAATCCATTCTGGTGGCCAGTGGCACAGCTATTGTTACAGAGCAAGGGCCGGGGACATCCAGTGATATCCCAACCCCATTCCACACCAGGTTCCTTATGCTCGCCGCCAATGGAAAGACGTCTCTCAATGTCAGAGGCTTGTGAAAAGGAAAAGAATTGTTTATTTACAAGTTTTACAGGCTTGGAGTAATGACTTAAAGTCTCCTTTAAAATATTAAAGTTCTCTAGAATACCCGTTCTCTAGAATACCCACAAATGCACACAGTCCTTCCTTCTCCCCCTACCCAGTCCAGGGTACCGTATCTCAGGAAAAGAAGTAGAAGTAGAATCTGTCTGTGATTCAGGCAGATTCTCAGTTCCGGCACCATCCGCTGTGTTGCTACTGTGATCTCCAGTTAATCCAAAACCCCAGTTAATCCAAAACCATGCGGCACCTTCTCATGGCCCACCAGCAGGAGTCCTTTCACCCCTTTTCTTCCAGGCAAAGTCTCTGCTGCTTCCTAGGCCACGTGGCAAAGGAAGGCACCCAAACCTACGTGGTCCTGCCTCTGTTTCTCAGGCTGAGGGGTCCCCACTCCTCCAAAGCCTCATGATCCAAGAGAGCTTCCCACAGCATCTCTCCTGCATTCTTCCAAACTGCTAAGAGAGAGCTCTGCGACGCTGCTACATCTTGCTTCCCAGCTTTCTAAGCTGCATGGCAAAGGGAGCCCCAAAGCCGTGTGGTTCTCCCCTCTCACCAACAGCTGTGTGTTCCAGAGCCAGCGCCAGAGAGAGCCTGTCTCTCAGGTGGAGCGGTCCCCACTCCTACCCATCATGGTCCAGTGAGAGACCTATGGCTGCTGTGCCTGGGTTTAAATACCCCGTGCCAATCTTCCTCTGCAGCCCCATTTCCGACTCCTCCTTTAATTAGCTACACCTGCCAGTACTCCATATCCTTCCAGCTTTATTGGGCTGCCATGTTAACTGTGGGCAGGCATGGCGCCATGGCACAGAGCCAAACATCTCCAAGTTTTTGCACAGGCTCTGTGCCTAGGGGGAGTTGCCTCTCAGTTACATCCTGGGTGGAAGTCACTCCCATCCCCCTGGCTCAAAGCATGGCCACAGCTATTTAACATATCTATACAACCAGTTAAGGGTTATAGATATGTTAAATGACCATGCCAGAGGCTAGCTGCAAAGCTGTTGCCATATCAAACAGCTCTGAATGGCCCTGCTTCATGTCCTATCCCCCCCAGTTCAGACTTGTGGGGGTGAGGACATTCTATATACATATTTCTAATATTTCTTAGACACCTTGAGTTCTGGACCCCATTACAAATGCTCATTTGGGCCCCCCACTTGGCTGCACCCTGTTACACTATGGCAGGAGCATCCGCTTCTGGGGGACCAGTGGCCAGCATGCCAAGGAATCATCAGGGCCCAGCTCCCGCAGGGCTGCGGAGCAATGGCGGCCATTTGTTTTCCTTGGGAAAAAATATGATTTCAGGTGAATAAAATAAATCACGAAATAAATAAATAATAGCAAGGGAACCAACATGACAAGTCAGTGTGATGAGTTTTACTTTTATCCAACATATATTATCAAAGTCCCTATTGTGTGCCATGCTTTTTTTTCTAGATACTTTGATACATCAGTAAACAAAACTGTCAAAAATCGCTGGGTCTTAGGCAAGATTCTCTGGAAGCAGAGCCTGAAATGGGCATTTTGGTTCCAGCGATTTATCTTGGACCTGCTCATAGGCGAAAGGGGGTGAGGGAGGCGGGATGGGGAGGGGACAGGGGTAAGAAAGAGGGTGGCCTCCACTGGGGACTCGCCTTAGTTTGAGCCTATGGGGAAACTCTGAAGCACAAATAATGTAACAGAGTTAGTCTCACCTAGAGACCAGGGGGCCTTTTGTACCCCCCTGTCAATCAGTCATTGGCTAAGGTCTGTCCCCCAGAGGACACAAGACAGCGCCCCCTAGTACTAAGGTTAATGTACTTGCCCTCGTATAGGACACGGAGCTATCAAGAGCACACTCTGGAAGATCATTGTCATGACACATTGATTTTTTTCCCAGTCCTAGTACGTTGCAGAAGACTCACATCCTCATGAGGCTTAGTGTCTGCTGCCCCTGCCGGCATGTAACTGCTTCCTGTGACTGCTGATCTGCTTCCGTGGGGATCCCCATCTGAGCAGGTGGTGCTCTTCTGCGTCCCTTGATGAAAGCACCCTCTCCTCTGGAGACCAGGGCCTCTACAACTACAGAGTCTGAAGCTACAGGCAAATGAAACACAAACTTTCTCAGTAGCTCATTCTACTCTCAGCCCTGGGTCTCGCAGCCACATGTCCTACCCGTTAGATACATATCAGCATCTAATGGCCATTGGTTCAAAGTATATCCCACACTGTAAAGGACATCACCACATCTTCCAAAGGGTGTCATTTTCAATTGGGCCCTTCAGCTATACCCTCAAACGTTGTTCCGTCACTCTCTCAGGCCAACGGTTTCTGGATGGTCTGCTCTGTGATGGGACTAATGCATTCCACAGTTATGTGCTCATTACCATCTTCAAGATGTCCAGATGGGCAACTGTTTTTGGAGTATATAATGACAGCGAGTGGGGAAATTAGCATAGCCCTGCAGCAACACTGAGTGTGCACTATTATTTGTCTCATGGGAATAAAACCTGCTTCTGATCTCTTGTGGGTTTGGAAAAGGACACATGCATTAGATCAGTAGCCACATACACTGTATCTCAGACCGTGTTCATCTCCTTTGTTAAAGACGCCGCATCTGGCACAGCAGCTACAAACACCACTGCACTTGGTCGAGTTTGTGAGTCCACGGACGTCTATCGTGAGCCATCTGGGTTTGCACTAGTGAAGTAAATGGGATATGACAGTCCATTAAGAATTTGAGGGTGACACTAATACCTGTTATTATCCTCAGGGATGAGATATTGCTTTTGATTTACTATCTTGACGGGACGAGCAATTTCAGGGACTCCCACGTGGCCCTTTCTTTCTACCATAGCTTTTACTCTGTGGCTCAATGTGAGATTCTGCCAAATTGCAAAGTATGGCAATTTTGGCTATACTTTCAGAAACCAGGGAAATAGCAATGTGAGTCTGTGGATCCAATGGATCCATTGTGAAGGGGACCTGGGCCAGAACCCCATTTATGCCTTGACCCCCATAGTTCCTGCTCTGACAGAGGCACCGACGGCGCCTTGGGCTCCTGGGTGTCAGTGTCTGCTCATACCCTGTGTTCCATAGCTCTTGAATGACCCAGTTATTTATCCGTGTCTGGTATACAACCATCTAAGTGAATGGTCGTAATTCTTTAGTCGTTTTTGTTGCTCTTGCTTGCTTGCTTGCTTGCTTGCTTGCTTGGGGAAAGGACTGGGAAAGCACCGCTGTGTACATTTACTGGGCTGTTTCAGGATTTCTTTTTTAAATGGAGATCTGGCCCTGGCAACTCCTCTGGTCTGTACACTGAGCAACCGTGACTTTCCACGGGGGCAGCTGACCTGAGCCTTCTGACCATCTGTTCTCGGAACTTTTCTGACTATGTATTAAGCATCAGACTCGCTGATTGTCCATTAATAGTGTGGTGTCCCTAGGCATGCCATGTTTTACGTGGCATTTCCAAGATCCCTATTGGTCATGAACCCCGGGCTGCCATCCCCATCTTGGTGTTCATTTTGGCAGACAGGTTCATTCTATTCCTGATTGTTAAGTGCAGTCACTTGGCCTCTTCCATTTCAGGCTCCTGTCGCTCCCATTGCCATTAGGGAACCCAGTTCTGAAACAGCATCTGCTACCGTCTGTCCTGACCTACAGAGGAAAATTACTCCTCCGTTTGTCCCTGCTTGTGGCTCTTTCACTGGGAAACAAATTGTCCTCTGAGCCACCCCAAGGAACGTGTTTAGTTGGCACGTTTTCTGGTCTCCTGCCACAGACATATTCTAGCATCCCCACTTCTCTGAAGTTCACAGGTCCTTCCGCCATGGTTTTCCATGTTTCTCTTTCTTCCTGGTATCCCTTTTTCATGTAAGGGGCCATTACTTTTCTCAATCTCCCAAGTGTTATTTTAGCAACATGTTGGAACCATCACGTAGGACTCTTGTCAGGGTGTTAAATGTTGTGTGACAGAGAAGGGTCCCTTACTGACAAACTTCATTTTTGAGCTTAATATTCCTCCAACTCAGTCCAGGAAGTGCAAGGTGCACTCCCAGTCATGCTTTCTGGGGCTGGCAGCATCTGTTAGCTTGTGCCTACAGCTCCTTTGATATATAATCTCTTTCTTTGATTAGCAGGGTGGATACTTTTCTGGTCATGCCCGGCTGAGAGTTAACTCTAATTATGGATCTGGTGGCCAACAGGAAAATTGAAAAAAGATTTTGATAAGGACAAGTATTATATAGCAATCACCTGCTTCATTTTAGATCTATGTACAGTTTTCAAACAAGGGGGATCTCTAGCTTTTAAAAAGTGAAGGGGACCACTTCTGCAGGCCCAGCAAGTTCAAGGGAGGCTGGGGGTCAACGTTCCCATGTAAATCTATCTCTCCAGACATGCTCACCCCAAGCCTCAGGGTGCCACTACTTCTGTATCCGATGATTTTTTCATTGGGTACTTGCCTAGGTTGATTATTTAGACTTTTCTAAAGTTCTATCATTCTTAAAACTAAGTCTTGTGCTTGACCTTAAGCAATGTCTGTCCTGTAGCTACAAGGGTCTTTAAATACTGTCAGGAATGACCGATGGCTCTCACACTTTGTTTTAGATTGTTGATTAATAGATGGGACTTTGTCGTATTCTCTTTTTAATAAATCATTGTTGTTTAGAAACAGCCACCAGATTCCACAGTACTGATAATTGTTTTTCTTCTACATTTCTCTAGTGCCAAAGAAATTGTACTAGCTCATGCACTTCTTTCTAAATATTCATTACAAGTAAGAGTCTTAGCCATTATTATCTTTGAATATGTCAGGAATGGTCTATGCTCCACCTAATACCAGCGATGGGTTCCCTATTGCCATTCAGCCAGCAAAAGATCCAATTTGAGAATCCCATTCTAAGAGTTTCTGAATACCAGCACCCAGGTCTGTCGGAGGCTTGGTTTCTGGAAGCAGAGTCTTCTTGAGAAATAGAGTAACTAGTCAACGATAGGTATTCTCATTCCAGTCATTCCTTGTGGGAAGACTTTTCAGAAAGGAGGAGTGAGGACAGCAGGATAGGGAGTGTGGAAAGCTAAGCAGGCATTTAGTCTCAGCTGACAACTAGCTTCAGTTCGATCTCAAGGCAAAGCTTTGGAAAACAGTGTGTGCCACCTCCAGGCAACGGGCCAGCTTTTTGGTACCTCGTGCCAGTCAGTCATTAACTATATGGTTTATAGGGGGAGGGTTGGGGAGGGGAAGGGTTGGTTTTTGTTGGCTGAGGACAATTCTATGAAGGACAGAGCACAGATGTGAAGGATTAAGTGGGGAGTAGATGGAAGGGAGTGAGGTTAACAGAGGCTTTTTAGAAAGCAGGTGAAACAGCAGCGTGTTTGCTGTTGGGAATGACCAAGTACAAAGTCAAAATGTAAAGATAAGTGACAGAGAACTGCTGTAGTGAGTGGATAAGCAGGGATAGGACCCAGTTTAAAAAATGCATCTCAGCCAGGACTATGGCGTCTCATCCACAATAAGAACAGAGAAGAAATAGCAGCAGTGGCTGCAGTGAGGTGTGTTCAGCTCCAGGTGTGTGTCCCATGCGGTTACAAAGCAGATGTCTTGACCCTGAGTGGCGCTGTTCAGAGCGGGAAGAAGTCTTTCTCACAGAAGCCGCCTTTGACCTGCATCTTAGAGATCAGTGAGAGGGATTGTTTAGGTAGACGAGAGATCAGAGACAAGTTCGTATGTTGGCCGTTCTTTCTTCTGAGGAATTATATTACTTTCCAAGTTAAAGCAGCTCCACGAACATCCTCCAGAATCAAGGGAAACAAAAAAAATCACTATCTATTCATGACCTACTATGTGCCAGCAGAGGAAGTCAAACCCTCAGCATTGGGCATGGAAGGCTGAATTTCCTACTGGAAATCACAAGAGACTAAAGGCACAGCGCTACTTCATCCTATGAAGAGCTTTCATCAAACTGCCTACACAGGAACAACAGTTCTTCACAATTCTGCTCATTCAAATGTCACAAGTCTTTCTTCCCAACGCACCCCACACAGTGCGTTGTCCCTGTGGACGCCGTGTGTTAGCTGATGGTGTCATCACCGGGTTCCGCTGATTGTGTCTCCTTTCCTCTGCCTCCCAGAGGTGACCAACACACTATGGCGTTGTGTTCTGTAATCTTGGACTTCTTGGCACTTCGTCACCCATGACACGCACGTAATCAGAGTAATTGGAATGAAAGTGTTGTTGACGATGACGATGGTGAGGCTGAGGGTCATCACGTGTGCTCGCAGTGCCTAAAATGGTAGTCAGCACACGGTAGACTTTCAACTCGTTGGGGTGGACGCGTGCAGGCAGAGCGCAAGATTTAACAAATAACACACAAGTAGCTTCCTCAGATACCGCAGCAGGTCCTGGAATGATGCTGTTTCATTTAATATCATTTCCATATAATGATGATGAGATCCTGGAGGAACCTAACTCCTGTTTGCATCAATTAGCCAACGGTAACATTGGCTTCATTATATGTCATTTTGCTTAAAGAAGCAGAACCTGTCCACATTATTTGAGGGCTAACTGGACTATTCTCTCTGGCTTAGGGGTGCTCTTACAAATACAGAAAAACACAAAATCTGTTATTCAGCTATTAGCAAACTTGTCTTTCTTTACAGGTAATTTGCTGCCAACGGCTGAGTTCCCTGTTCCCTGTTACGAGAGGAATGCTGTGAAAAGAATATGGATTTAGAATTTGAAGATTAGTGTTAAAAGAGAATTCAGTTACCTCCTAGCAGTGTTATCTTGGGCCAGTCACTTAACCTCTCTCAGTCCTCCTCCACATCGACAAAAAGCATAATGATAACACATTCTCTTGTGCAGGAAGTGGGTAAGGATTACCTGAGATAATGCATTAGAAAGTGATTTGTGTGCCAAAAGCAGCACAGAAATTTGAGCTGCCGTTCTTCTCTTTGATGCAGGCAACACTAGCAATCCTTTCTTTGTGAATTCACAGGAGCTTAGCTTTTCAGAGATGTTATCTTTTCACTGCTGCCTAGAAAACTTAAAGATAATGTGAGTGCTGCTAAGCTATAGGAAAATAAGTAGAATAATGACGGCCTTCACCTCAGTGGCGCTGAAAGCACACACTGTGCTTTCCCACACACTCTCTCATCCAGGCCTCACAACGGCCCAGACCGTGCCGCTGACAGAGTTCCCTGAGGGAACAGGTGGGATTTGGTGCTAAATTGCCTGTGCGGAAAGCGGAACACAGGGTGGGATCTCAGCCGCCAGGCCTGGAGACCTGCTGTCTGGACCATCGTCGACATGACCCGCGATGGTTGATTTGATGTGTCCGCTGGACGGGGACGTGCAGGCGTTTAGTCAAACATTATTCTGGGCATGGCTATGATGGTGTTTCTGGGAGAGACGAACATCTGAACTGGTGGACTGAGGGAAGCATATCGCCCTCCCTAAGGTGGGTGGGCCTCAGCCGGCAGACTGGAGATCTGAGTGCAATCAGAAGCTGAGGAAGAGGAGTGAGCACAGGCTCTCCTTGGGTCTCGAGCCTGCTGGCTTTTGGACCGGAACTTATACCACTGCTTTCCTGGTGCTCGGACCTTTAGATTTTCAAGTCAACCATTTCTCCAAGAAGATCTTGTTCCTTTTCTTGAAGAAAGATGGTATTAGAAACAAAGATCTGGGTGGTGGGTGTGCTAGTTGCTATGGAGCATTGTTACTTCAGGCCTTCTGTGCTGACAAACAAGGGAATACATGTGTGTCTATGAATTCCTGTATATACAGTATCTATAAATATTTCTATATGTTACTGCTGTGTCTACATTAAGTCAAATGTGACTTTATAATTGTGCCTCCAACTCTAATTCATGATGGTAAGAGTCATCCTAGCCTCTCCCAGGCTTGTCGTAATCTTCTGCTCTAACAGTGAGAAAAACACCATTTGCCATTCATTTACTTAATTGTTGAATTCCAGTGTATGGGCGCAGCAGTATCAGAATTGTTAACCTGTACATTTGGAAGAAAACCTTTATCACCTAGAGTACAGGGGAGTGTGGGTGAATGATTGCCCATGAGGGGTCACCCTCCTCCAAGGTATGGTGAGCCCTATCTCTGTGACCATTGCTCAGTTGCTGGGGCCTGTCTGTGGGGTCCATGACCTGAGGCTTAGAGCTGAAGCCAACTCTGAAGGCACCTCCAGCTGTAGACTCTCAGCTCACTTGCATGGCACTTGTGTGGCAGGTTCCATCTTTAAAGGGACATCTAAATAGTGTGTTTCTATGGCTGCCAAAAGGGGCAAAGTGCCCAAATCAGTCAAAAGCATTTGATGAAGCAGTCACTCCTGGTTGGGAACAGATACCAAGATACTGTACTGAAGGTATAGCAGTTAAGATATTGTGATTTGAATACAGGGATCGTTCGGCAGATGGATGGGGAACTAAACAGGGAGTCCAGCATCAGATCTACACGTATTTGAAAGCCTGCTACACTGCTGAGCAGGCCCTGCAGATCAGTGGAGAAGGAATGGAACATTCTGTGAATGGTGATTAGACAATTCTTCATCTGGATGGTAAGAAATGAAAGTGGACCCTCACCCTACCTCAGACACAAAACTCAATTCCAGATGGACTGAGAACATAATGTGAGTGGTAAAACTTAAAAACTTTTTGAAGAAAATACAGGAGAATGCCTTTATGATCTTCAGAGAAGAAGAACTTTTTAAGACATAAAAAGCACAAGCCATAAATAAAAATATTGATAACTTAAAGTACATTAAAATCGGCATCTTCAGTTCATCAAAAGATGTTACAGAGTAAGAAGGCAATCCACGGCCCGACTGGTGTAGCTCAGTGGATTGAGCGTGGGCTGGGAACCAGAGGGTCCCGGTTCAATTCCCAGTCAGGGCACATGCCTGGGTTGCGGGCCAGGTCCCCAGTGAGGACCATGTGAGAGGCAACCATACATTGCTCTTTCTCTCTCCTTCTCCTCTCTCTGAAAATAAATGAAATCTTTAAAAAAGGCAATCCACAAAAAGAAAATTTTTAATACATATAATTCACAGAGTACTGTTAGGTACAATGTGTTTTTAACTATCTCTTGGGAATTAACAAGAAAAAAGCCAAATGATCTCAAAGGATAAATAGACTAAAGACAAATAGGAACTTCACAAAAGGGCAAAGAAACATCAATGGTCAATAAACAGGAGAAAAGAGGCTCTATCTCCTTAGTAATGAAAGAAATGCTAATTAAAATGGGAGGTAAAAATGTAAAACCATTAGACTAGCGAGCAAAAACCTTGACAATACCAACTGGTGGCAAGAATGTGGGGTGATGGGAACCCTGGCCCACTGCAGGTAGGAGGGCTCACTGGCTTCAGAAAATGACTTGCTATTATCTAGTCACGTCAGAGGTGCACATGTCCCAACCTCCATTCTACTTCTAAGTGTACGTCCTTCAGACTTCAAACTGGGGTGCGTATGTTTCTTGAACATCATGAAGATTCCCCGAGGGGGTATGGAAGCACAGATCGTTTTAAGTGAATCGATTTTTAGACCTTCAGTATCTATATGTAGTCTTTTCTAAAATTGTTCTGTCCTACGTCATGTTTTGGATGAAAACATCTGGGTGGTTCTCCTTTTACCGACTCCCCGTTCATGATCTCTGCATCTTACGGTTACAAGAGAAAACCTCTCGCCAACTTTCTCCTACTCTGGTGCATCACCCCGGGAGGTGAAAATTCTCAGGGACACCAAAGGGGCCCCGGGTATCGCTGCCCTGGAGCCTCCTGTAAGTAAGATAACGGTAGCCTGTGCTAGGTAGGGCTTTGTGATTTTTGGGGGTCTTGTCACTTTCTTTATTAAAAGCAAGTATTGTGTTAAAAATGGGATGTTTGGATTCACACTAGAATGTTCTGAATCCAGCAGTAGCGATGGCAGTTTTTATTTAATAACCTTACCTCTCGAAATCTCCGACTATTATCCAGAATGCATCACCCCTGTGAATATCAGAGGTGGCAGTGCCGAATTTCATGCAGGTAACACATTTAGAGCAGTGATTTTCAACCCTTTTCCTCTCGTGGCACACATAAAGTAATCACTAAAATTCTGCAGCACGCCAAACAATGTATTGTATTTTTTGCTGATTCGACCAAAAAATAGGTAAAATTTCAATTGATTTACAAAAAAATAATAGTACTTACCTACCCTTCTTGCTCCAAAATGACTTAAAGAAAATCATTTGTTTATGCCTTTATAAAAGGACTTCAGATATCAAGAATTAACCAATCAGACACAACCTTATTTGTGATGTGACCAATAAGATTTAACTCTATTATGTGACCTATATATTTATGGTTCAAGATTTGGGATTCACACGATGGTTATTGTTGTGTTGGCTGTTGTCACTTTTAATTTGACAATCTAAGGGAAAAGAAGGCAGTGCCCTGACTAAATAGTAGTGGTATTGCATGTTTAAAAAATTCTTGTGGCACACTGGTTTAAAATTGCTGATCTAGAGCAAGGCTAAATCTCCATTATCCATCCATCCATCCATCCATTATCTATCTTGGAATTATAATGCAAAGTGAAATGTTTGTCAGTGCTTTATAGCAATATATTTATTTAATTTGAAATATGAAGACAGATTTTTTTTGACACAAAGCAAGTCTGGCTTTGCTCATTATTTAAATCTAAAGACTAGTGTTGCCTGTTTAGTTACATACTGGATATTATCCATAGAAGAATGAATTAGAAACCTCATTTCTGAGGTTTAGATGAAAATGTTTTAAAAGCGTATGTTAGGATAAAAAGCATATTAAAATTTTTGTTTTAGCAAAATTTGATGAAAATAAACAGTATTTTCTTTCCTAACCCTTTCCTTGCACGTCAGATTAAACAAGGTGACTCTGAGTGAAAAAATCACAGGTGCTATGCATCGTTAACCTTTCTGGGATATATGATAAAGCCTTTTTATACTTTCAGAAACTGAAAAAATAACTACCTCAAGTACCTAATTAAGTTTCTTTGAGTCAAATAGTTTATAATTCTTTACTTTCAACCTATTTGAAAAAGGTTCTAATCTGATGGATTATTAAAAATAATTTTCGGCCCCAGCTTGTGTAGCTCAGTGGACTGAGCGTGAGCTGGGAACCAAAGGGTCCCGGTTCGATTCCCGGTCAGGGCACATGCCTGGGTTGCGGGCCAGGTCCCCAGTGGGGGCCACGTGAGAGGCAACCATACATTGCTGTTTCTCTCCCTCTCTTTCTCCCTCCCTTCCCCTCTCTCTAAAATAAATAAATAAAATCTTAAAAAAAAATAATTTTTGAAAATGCTAGGTTACTAAGTGGCCTTTTGCATAAAACTTAGAAAGAACTCAAAGAATTGAACTTTTCCATAACAATTTTCTTTCCATTTCTACTTTTAATATCAACGGGGGGTACTTCTGTGTCTTGAAACTTTCTGGAATGTCCAGAAAGCCTTCACCTGGCTTTATTCTCTCTTCTGCATCTCCTCCCTGTCTCCCTGCTGCAGAAGGGAAAAGCTCCTTTGAGAACAAACAGGACCCCGTGAAACAAGGTGCCAACTCTAGTGGCTTGATATCTGAATTCGCAGTGTTATGAAGTTTTGCCATATCGATAGCATGGCATTTATCATACTCTTTGCAACTATTTAAACCTCTATTGAAAAATTTTAAATTTTTACTTAAGAATATTTAGCTTTTCAAAAGTATTTAGCAGATAGGCAAAAAAAAAAGTTTGAAGAGCATTGTCTTGGGAAATTCTTGTGTGTATTCCAAGGGACTTATAGAGAAGATTGTTTTTTGTTGATAATAGCAAAATGCTAGAAATAATTAAACGTCCATTTACAATAGAGTTAAGAAATAATGTAGGAGGCATTCACACAGTGGAATTCCATACAACAATGAAGTTTAAGAACTGAGAGTTACATTTATTATTATGGTTCTTATAGTTGAGTGAAAAGAGCAAGTTATAAAAGAACATACACGGTATGATTGCCTTTACCCAAAGTTCAAAAATAGACAAAACAAAGCATTATATTGCTTGGGGTTTACCATGGCAAAATCATTAAAAAAGCAAGAGAGTGATTAACATCATATATAGAATAACAGTTTCTTACGGAGGCTGTTAGAAGGATGAAGCAATGCAGTAGGCATACACGGGGACTTTAAGGCACTGGCCGCGTTATATTTTTTCAACTGCAATGAATACCAAGTTTTTGTTTTACTATTACTATTATTATTGAAATTATAAACATGCATTATATATATATATATTTTTAAAGATTTTATTTTTATTTATTTTCAGAGAGAGGAGAAGGGAGAGAGAAAGAGCAATGTATGGTTGCCTCTCACATGGCCCTCACTGGGGACCTGGCCGGCAACCCAGGCATGTGCCCCGACTGGGAATCGAACCGGGAGCCTCTGGTTCCCAGCCCGCGCTCAATCCACTGAGCTACACCAGCCGGGTGCATTTTATATTTATATATAAACTATTGTCCAGTATGTACATTATTATAACATATATAAAATATTTATTTCATTACATAAAAATTTTTATTTCATTACATAAAAATTAAATTATTTTCAAATACTATAATTAAATATTATAAAATTAATTTAAAATATGTTATCACCATTATTATAATAGAGTATTTTTAGAAAAAAAAGGCAGGGAAACACAGGTATCTGGGACTCAGATCTTACTATCAAGGGGTAGAAGTAGAAGGTAAGATGAGCAAGAAGCAGCTGAAAACTCTTGCAAATTGTGCCCTTTCTTCTCCTTGTTGGGGTCTCCACCCCTATCCTCCAGGCAGCTGGGATCTGCGGGTCCAGAGGGTAGCAGTACTCTCGTTCTGCAAGGTCTTCCTGCTCTGACACTAGATCCTTCTTGGCAGCTGGGCACAGAAGCACAGTCTCGGTTAGGGAAGTGGCCTGGCAGGAAGGATGCAGCTCATCCCCTCTGATCTCAGTGGGGAACTGAAGTCTCACTAGGAGCCCAACTAGGAATGAAGGCAGCCACAGTGGTGAACGGGTGCAGCCGGCTTGCAGGGGCAGAAGTCTCGAGCCAGACAGCTGGATTCCAGGACGATGACGGCAAGAGTGATACTGGCTGCCACCAGCCTGTGAGCCTGGATTCTGCCACACACAGCCGTGGCTGTCCGCGTGCACCCTGGCTTTCCTGGCTTTCCGAGCAAGCCGACCTCTTCACTCACTCAGTTCCCAGGCCCATTTTCAGAAGTGCCCTGCACCCAATTCTTTTTGCTTCCAGAATGCCTTTCGTTTTGGTCTCTTCCTCATTGTTAGGCTTGGAACCATTGACTCTTTTTGTTTCTGCTTCCTGAACTTGAAAACTGATTTCTGAGTAAGACACTCCTATTTCACCTTGGCCCTGCCTAGAAATGGAACTTATATAGTCTTACTCCATACTTCCTCCATTTGGGAGCTCCACCCGGGAACTGAAGGTTGGTTCAACTTACTGCAGTGTCCTGGAGGGACCGTCCTTGCCGGCTTTGAAGGACACTGAGGAAGCAAGGATTGGTAATAAGTGCACATTGGCAGCATTTTTCTCATGACGCCTGAAGGGTGTGCTGTGAGGACAATGAGGGCTTCTATGGAAACTGAGCAAAGACCATTGACCTGATCCCCCTGGCGAAAAGGGAGAGAGAGCTAGAATATTTCCTCCAGTGTTCTCCTGAGTGATTTTCATGGCCCGTCGTTCCTTCCCACATGCCGTGCGAACGGAGCACTGACCGCTCAAGGGCCAATCCTCCCCTCGGAAAGCTGTAGAGCAGAGTGAGGTTGCAAAGGCTCTGGGAACTCTCGCAATAAAGATTGTTTAATCCTGTGTTTGCCAAACAGAAAAACGATGAGAACTCTTTCTATCCTCCTTCTTCCCTCCCTCCCCAGCCCATTCCCTCTGGCCCCTTCCTTTTTTATTTCCCCAACAGATTGTACTTGTTTAGGACATACTTTGGGGAATGTGCCCTGACCAACAGGGCTCAATGCACAGTAGCATGTGAGAGGTGGGTCCCAGACTGTGGTACGCTGACCAGCCGCGGACCTTGAACCCCTGGTGCACTCGAGGAGACACAAATCAACAGACTGTGTGACATCACTGAAAAGAGCACGAGGGAAGGTCACCCTGACAGATGTTCCGCATTATTAGTTGAGTTGGATGAACTCATTATCCCTAATGAGAATGAATTTATGTCACTTTATTGACATAAATTTGCCAGTGAAAACCTAGATCTAAATAATAGAACGGTCTCTTTGCACAGAGTTCTACAATCTTTCAACATGCTTCCGTGATAAATGACTTTACTTAATCGGCACCTTCTGTGATTCTGGTGACATTTTGCCAACTGATCGTGTAACAGGCTCTTGATTATCGATGCTCTACAGCTGAGTCCCAGCGCAGGCACTCCAAACATTGCCTGGTGTTTAAACAATTGATATGTAACCTTCGAGCATGTTTGTTTCTTCTACAAACATTAGGAGCACAATGAGAGCATAGTTCTGTGTAAAGTCAGAGAAACAGAGGTGGAAAAAAACAATTCTATTTCCTTAACAGAAAATTTGGGAAGTGCACGCCTCCCGTGTGAAAGTCGTGCCTCTTCCCACTCCTTGGGCCTGTGCTCAGCAGGCATTGCTACCTTCACTTCGCAAATGTGGAATCTGAGACTTTGAGGCATTAAATAAACTCTTCCAGGGTCATATATCTGTGAAGTTAAATTTGAGGGGAAAATATAAGATACTTGCTTTAGGCTTTACATGTAAGTAAGGAGAGTTTATATCGCTTGAGTCAGCAAACTTTATAAATAATGGTGATGTCCAAACGGTGACTTTACATAGGCAAGGGCTGCCCAGAACTCCCTGCTGACGGAGTTAGGAATCCTTGACAGTTCCCCCATCTTAGCAGCGCTGTAATTTAAGGGTTTTATGATGCTGGCCAAATATTCTTTGCGGTCCAATTTAGTGTTATTTTGGCAGTCAAGAGGAGTGGTTTTCTACCTTTTTAAACAAAGCAGTACTTGAACCCTGTCTTCAGTTGAAGCAGTGCATGGATGCCTACTGTGTTAACATCTCCACGAGGGTCCTCTGAGCCCCCTCCCCTAATCCCCTCCTTCCCTCTATCATGTCCTTTTAAAGCAGACTAGGACCATCAATCTGATTTAAAAGGGGGCCAGAGACCTGGTCCTAATTTATAATGAAAGAGCAAAGCTTTATTAGATATAGGTTATTTAGGCTTTTTTAAAGATATGGCTTATTATTATTATAGATCATTCTAAGTTATATTATATAGGGTAATTATATATAATATATTATATTCCAAGTTATAGATTATTATTATTATAGGCTTTTCTTAAGTACAGGTTGTTATATAGGTTTTATTAGCTATAGGTTAGATGTAGAATTTTATTTGACTGTAGGTTTTGGGGAAATCCTTGTGTCTGGGCTAACTCATTAGGATACAGGGGGATTAATGCCCGCTGCACTAAGGCACCCACTTGGTGCCAACTTTGTCTGCAAGCCCCTCCACAGAACACTCTGCAGTCTGGCAGGCAGGTTGGACAGCATTGGGGTTACAGTCTGGCACTCAGCATCTGCAGGGGAGCACCCTGTGATCTTGGCAGCTCCCCTTCCCCTAGACACATTCTTTGCAGGTACAGGATGGTTTTGTGACCTGCTTCCAGTAGGTTCTGTCCCCCAGGATTTTCTGAAGACTAATGAAATCAAATCCACAAAGCCTTCTCTGTTCCTTGGGGAACAGGGAGGTGGAGGAAAGAGGAGAATAAAGATATTGTTAAATGAAATGATGAGACTTGGCCACACTGGGACGACACTCCTGAATCCAGCCCGTGGCACTTGAGACTTTGGTTCCCTTATTTACAAAAGGACTCAGAGCCGCCTCCTCCGCTTTCCTCTTTAGCAAAAAGCACTGAAAGTGATTGACAGTTTGGCTTTTCTTCTGGCAGCTCCTGTATTTTCCCCCTGCACCGAACCCAGCAGAGACCTTCTGTGGAGACAGAGGAGGTGCGGTCATGTGACCCTCAGCTAAGCTTCCACTCTTGACACAGGCTTAGCTGGTGATCTGACCTGAGACAGGGATTGAGGACTTACTGTAAAGAAAAAGCCTCTTCTAAATGCTCAGCTCCCTGGCTTTCACAGCAGGCTTGAAGGATTTGACTGTGAACACTTCTGGAATCCTCCCTTCCTTGCTCTTGATAAACCATTGAGACGACGACGTGCATTTCACCGAGAAGGGGCCCCATTCATATTTCCACCACCACATCTGCATCCCACCACTACAGCACCCACTCAGAGTACCCGCTGGGAATGCCAGTGTGCGCCTGGTAACTGCTCATCTGAGTACATAGGGCTAACAGATTATTTTTTTACATTATATTTTATTGTTTATGCTATTACAGTTGTCCTACTTTCCCCCTTTGCTTCCCTCTACCCAGTACCCCCCACTCCCTCAGACAATCCCCTCACAGTTGTTCATGTCCACGGGTCATTTATTTATGTTCTTTGGCTATTCTATTCCCTACGCTGTACTTTACGTCCCCTTGACTATTCTGTAACTACCAATTTGTACTTCTTAATCCCTTCATCTCTTTATCACTGCTCCCTGGAATGTGTCTGGAAAATTCCTTCCTGCTTGAAAGATGGCTATGAACAAAGAATGCAGAGCTGCAGGCAGGTGGGGTGGGGGCACATATGGCTGCCTAGGATGGTCAGGGAAGGCTTCTGAGGGGTTACTTCGGATGTGAGGGTTTCCTTCTCTGCCTGGAGCAGCAGAGAGAGAGCCTTGTAAGCAGTAGAGACCAAGGGTGCAGGGCACGTCAGCTGGGGAGGTTTTGTAGAATGGGAAACACCATGAGTAGTTCCAGGACTGTTCTTATCCACCAGACCTTACTGAGCATTCTAAGATTTCACGTGGATACGAGGGGGGAAGTAGAGGAAGGGATGCAGGGAGGTGACTAGGGGCCTGAGTAATGGCAGCCTTTTTGGTGCATAGGACACAGGTGGCCCCTGAAAAACTGTAAGCAGAGGTTTGATGTAGTGTGACAGCCCCTAGGTTTTGAGACTTAAGGACCAGTCTGCTTTCCAAGTCTTTGACTGTGCCTCATGTAAAGGGCTCTACCTTTTGTGTGCCGCTGCCTGCCATGCAAAAAGGGCATTCTTCCAAGGCGACCCCATGTCCTTTACCCATCCCTTTCCCATGATGCATAGTGATCTTTGAGGGCCTAGAAGTAAGATTAGGGCAACTTCTAATTCATGACCTTATTCTTCAGGTGTTGGTGTGGCTGCCAGACTGCTAGAATAGCGCCGTTCTCTGTGATTAGAAGACAAACACCTAGTGGCCTGATCCTCTACAAGTACCTGCTTACAGGTAATGAAGACATGGAAAATAGTCTCAAGAGAAGGATGTCATTTTGGAAATAATTGTGATTTACAAGTCACGATTTTCTGCAATAACTTTCTGAGGTCTTGGAACCAAATATTAGGGGACTTCCATGAGTGGGGCCGATGCTCTTCTGGAATGCATTAGACTTCAGAGGCCAGAGAGAGTTTGGTTATCCCTCTGCAGCCTGGGATTTATGACATTCTTAATCAGGGAGAGGGATCTGTAAAACGTCTTCCAATTTCAAATGAAGGCAAAATTTATGTGTGGTTGGGTGAATTGGTCATCTCTTGCTAGAACAGGCCATTTCATTCCCAGCTTTTATTTAAAGTTGAGATTGATTTATCTCCTTGGTTAAAGGCCACACAGTCGGTCTGAACCAAGGTGTTTGTGAGATGTTTATTAGACTGCCGCAGGGGTCTGACCATGTGCCTGCTCCCAGGGGCCCCGCTGTCCTGTCTCCCTGCCAAACCACCACCAGCCTGCTCAGAGGTGCACTCAAAGCAACACCGGTCCCAAGTGCAAAGTCATTAAACCTCTACCAAAACCTCTCCAGAAATTCCAGAAAAGGTCTCAACCTCACTCCCAGTAAAGTGTTCTGGAACCTACCTTTTCCATCTTTGCTATGTAGATTTTGCTGGCATCTTCCACCCCCAACCTCTGCTTCTCTAACTCCTTATAAAACTCTCCCTAAATGGGAGCACAACATATTCCCACTGTTTGCGCTCCTCCCCTTCTTTCTCTCAGCTTATTTCTTGATTAGTTCAGCTCAAATTGCCTCCCGCCCCTTATTATCTGGACTGTGCCAGACAAGGAAGAGCCAGGAGTGACTGGCACTAGAAGCTTCCTCCTTCCACGTGAGGGTGTTGTGAAGGCCAGGAGGAGCTCTGGGTTTGGAGCACAGGCCTCCCAAGGCCTGGTTGCTCCTGTGTCTCTGAGACTTTGTTATGGTCATGAGCACCAGCCAAGAAGCTCACGGGAGGATGAGAGACTGCGGGAAGCACAAGGTCACTGCCATTGGAGCCCTTTTCCACCAGCCAGACCCAGCCCGCACACCAGCTGACCCCAGACCAGAAGCAAGCTCAGTGAAGGTAACCTGAGCCTAGTCTAGGTCAATAGAACCACCCAGCTGTCCCACAGAATTGTGGGAATCAATACATGGTTGTTGTGTGAAGCCACTGACTTTTGGGGTGGATTTTTGTTATGCAGCAGTATCATGGTAATAAAGAGCTGGTGACAGCTATGCACCATCTTGTATGCATCACGATTTAGGTCAAGGCCTAACTTCAGTCTCACCTCATCTTTGCCTACCCCAACCTGCCATTATTTCCCTCTCAGACGGATTTCTTTGCCATGCCAGTGAGCATCCACCTTAGCTTTGTCTTGTGACTTTTCCTATGTTTTTCTTGTACGTAAGAGGTTCATTCTTGTAGAGGTGGGAACATGTTCTCTCCTGCTCGCCTAGGTTCTTTGGCTGGCCTAATAATTAAATTGACATAATAGGAGAAAACAGATTTAATTTTATTTATATGAGAGCCTCATAATAAATGTGAGACTCAAAGAAGGTGGCCAAAGCAGGAAGCCTTTTACCTTTTAGACAAAAACAAAAGCCGGAAAGCAGAAACCACTACCACTGCCACGAACAAACCAACAACAACAAGACAATAAATTGTGAAGTATTGACAAGACAAGGGGTTTGGGTTTGGGGTTGGGGTCGGGGTTGGGGCAGTGAATTAGTGAAGAAGTAACAAGGTTTGTTTATCTAGCCTTCTCAGCCTGAAGTTCTCTATCTCTGGTGATAAGTACGCCTCTTCCCTCCTGGTACAGGGACGGTACCTTCACACGGGAGATTTATCTCCTACTTTCAGAGGAAACAAAGGAGAGTCAGAGTGTCCTTCTTGCCTGGCTGTTTCTCAAGTAATTTTTTCAATAACTTTTTTGAAAGATTTTATTTACTTTTAGAGAGAGGAGAAGGAAGGGAGAGAAACATCAATGTGTGGTTGCCTCTCAAGTGCCCTCAAGTGGGAACCTGACCCACAATCCAGGCATGTGCTCTGACCGGGAATTGAACTGCTGACCCTTTGGCTCACAGGCCAGCACTCAATCCACTGGGCCACACCAGCCAGGGCTCAAGTAATTTTGATGCCAAATAAACAACCTGCCAAAGTGGCATTATTTAGAGAGGCATATTCTGTGCCCCTTCACTATGGTATCTCGTCACCCTGCCCCCACCAGGGCGTGTCCCATTGCCATGTTTCATGATGGACCATCCATCACCATGACTCATGGGGAAAAAAGAAATTTTTAACTGTCTACACAAAATCAGTAATAGCAATTGTTAAAGTTAACTCATGCATCTTGTCCTGTGGTGCTGTAAAACTGTCAACATTTCTGATGAGAAAAACAAAAAGCAAAGAAAACAGCCGAGTGCTCCCTGAGCAGGGCAGTTGTCCACCAGGTTGGACAGAACTGGTCCCGCCCCTCCCCCTTCCCCTCTGGGTCTCGGAAATATGGTTTTTGTATTAGATCACAAGCGTGCTGAGGTGAGCCTTCTTGACCTTCTTTTGCATTCCTCTTAAGGGGCACCAAGAACATAGGCAACTGTAAATGACTGCTGATTGACTGCTTGAGGGATCCCTAAAATGGGGTAGAAACACCCCCTCCTGCCCCTCACCCCTCATTGATGGACATTCTGCACTTCCTGCCTGCTTTGTCCCCTTCCCCTCTTTTGTCCTTGATTACTCCTGGGAAGACTCCTTTGCTTCAACCCCAGGGAGTTTATTTCATTTCCTAATTATTTTCCCTGCTGAGAACTTTCTCGTCCGGCTGTATCTAACCCAAATTTCCCCTTCCGTAGCTTCAGGCCATTGCTCCATAGTCTAAATCCTGTGAAAGGAAGAATAATTCCCTTGATTAATTTATATTGTAATCTCAAAGCTGTTTATACATCACAATTTCTGTTTCCCCTGGAGCCTTTTTTAGCTAGATTAGAGGAATAAGATTTCTCTCTCTCCATTTCTTCTCTGTACCTAAGTTTTTGGTTTACAAATCTCTAAGGTCTTTCTAGATACTGTGTTGAGATATTTTTCTTTCTGGACTGATGCATAATAATCGCTCTTATTTATTGAATATTTACTCTATGTGCTAGGCGGCGGGGTAAACATTTTTACACAAATCATTTTTTCTTTGATTCTCAGAATGAAGTGAATGCTTTTATTAACCCTATTTAATCCATGAAGAAACTGAAGCCAAGACAGTTTAAGTAACATTGAAAAGCTTACACAGCTGATTAGAGTTAGGGCTGGAACGCTGGTCTTGGTCTTTTCACTGTAAGTGTGAACTCCTAATATTTTATTAACATTCTATTTAAATACAGCCACTGCACACAGTCTGCTCAATGGCTCTCATTAGGTTATCTAATGACGCCACAGTCTCGTTTTCAGTTATTTTGTTTTCACATGCTTAAATAACTAAGTGCTTTTAAAGAGTCAAAGGCTTTGGGTTTGAATATCAGTTTGAATACATACTGACACTCGGACCTTGGACAGGGTATTTGCAAATCTGTGAAATGGGAGCGTAATCATGTTTATTGTGATGCTCACAGGAGAAAATATATGTGAAGGTTCAGGGTAAACTCTGAATCACCATACCCAGCAGAACAACTTGCTTTCTTACCTTGAAGGGTTTATTTTTCTACCATCAACTGACCTACTTTTATTACTACTACCATTAAGTTTTGAGAGTGAGAAATTGAAGAATTGGAGGCTTGGTAAATCCAGAAGTATCGAAACAGTCCCCAGTTAGAGGGTGCAGCAGCCTCTTCCAGACGTGGCATTTGAAATTTCACCCTTGACTTTTATCGGTGGCACTCATATCAATCACTGACTTTCTGTGCCCACCAGTTTACTTCCTAGTGTCACAGCGTGGTCTTTCTTGTGGCTATGACAGGGTAAACTCCATGCGCCAAGAGGGTTTCCTGGTTCTCAGGGTCTCCCTTCCCATGAGGAGTGGTGAGGTGGTCCTCACTGGACAAGGGAGGACCATCTCTCAGGGTTGGTCCTTGCTCAGAGGTGTAGCGGGCAGGACTTTAGCCTCCCTTCTCTACCGGGAGAATCACCATATTTTTATTTGTTTCGTTTTTTATTTTAAGAGAACCAGTGTGATCCTTTAAAGTACTTTAGTTCTCTCATCTTTGAGGTAGCAGTAAAGTTACCTATTTCTCAGGCAGGATAATGTAAGGGAGTGAGCATGGTATCGGCTACGAATCTTTAGCCAAAATGCCTCATCCTTCTGTGCCTTTTCTCCTTTTGTAAAATGAGATTGCTGGGCCAGGTAAGAGGTTGGAAACTGGAATACTTAGGGTGTCTAGACAAGTGTCATCGATGGCTGCAGCAGGCTGGGTGTGAGAGGGAGGGCTTGCTGAGCTGGGGCTTCCCTGCCCCAGGTAAGGGGGAGCCACTGCTCACCTTGGGCCATTTGGTGCCCCGTGGAAGGCATCCTTAGGGGCTGCCGGATTCTGAGTTTTTCTAAGAAAAGTTAGGGGTCTTATTCCTTTGTGATGTTCCCTGATTTCTCAAATGTAGGAAACAAAATCACACTTTATAACAACTTGGAGCGAGATGAAGCTTGGTGGACAAAACCAAAGACCTCAGTCGGCGAGTTCCAGGTGCTTGAGTGTGCACAGGAGAGGCTGCGGGATCCGTGGACAGGCGGAGTCTCATTCAGGAGGCCTGGGACCTGAGACCTGAGGTTGTGGGCTGCTAACGAGCTCTCAGGTGAGGCGACAGTGCAGGTCCCGAGACCACAGTTAGAGCAGCAAGAAGGCTCGGTCTCTGCAGTAGGTTCCCTTCATCTCGAGAAGTCGATAACCACGTTGGTTTAACTAATCCTCATTAGACCAACCTACACTGGATGGACTTGACATTGTATTCTGTTCACATTGACCTGCCTCTTCTTTGCCTCTGCCCTGTGTTACATGTCCATCACACTAACATCCTGAATTCCCTTTGACCTTAATGTAATTGTAGTCTCATTTGGTGTGCCTGGTGTTGCTGGATATTGCAATGACACATTTTGATAAAAGAACATCCCAGATTTTTCCAGGATGATTGCATGGGAATCTTCAAAGGGGCCAAGAACCTGTGGGAAGAGCTTAGGTCACTGAATGGGAGACCTGGAAATCTCTGGAAAGGAAAGGAAGGTCAGAATTTCAAACTTAGGCTTTTGGTCTCTTCTGACAAAGCACCCATAATATGGGTTGTTATGGTAACGGGGCAGAAATTTATTTATTCAGCCATTTAATAAATATTCTTTGTCTATGTTGTGCCAGGCAATATTCTAGTTGCTGGGGATATAACAGTGAGCAAGATGAAATTACCTGCTGCAATGAAGGACGTTCCAATGAGAAAAGCAGATAAGAAACCGCAAATAAACAAATACATCACATAATGTTGGGTAGTGATAAGTGCTATAAAGAAAAAAATGTATCAGGGTTAGGGGAAAGAGCTTGCTGGGGGGAGGACGGGAGCTATTTCAGACAGAGTTGGCAGAAAAGTTGTCTCTGGGGAGTGACAACTTATGTTATGTCATAGACGACATAAAGGAGTGAGCTGTGCAAAGTTCTGGGAGGAGAGCATTCCATATGCGGGGAGCACTTGGTGCCGATGTCCTAGAATGTGAATAACCTGGGAGTATCCATGAAGTGGCAGAAGGCCAGTGGGCTGGAATGCAGTCAACGAGGGCAGAAGTGCAGGAGGTGAGGTTGATCAGGGCAGCAGGAGCTGCTGGGAGCCTGGAGGGTTGGGGAGGGTGGGGTTCTGGTCTAAGTGCGAAGGGAGGCTACCGGGTGATAACAGGCAGCAGACTTCCCCTTGGATTTGGGCTTTGTATGAGATCGTGAGGCACTAAGAGTCTGTAAGTCAAGCCCACAGCCTATTTTTATAAATAAACTTTTATTGGTACTCAGCCACATCCATGAATTTGCATACTGATTTGCATATATTTACAACTTGACTGCTTTTTCACTACAAAGATAGAGTTTAGTTGTGACAGAGACTGTATGGGCCACAAAGCACCCATCTCTTGCCAGCCCAGCCTCTATGTGGGTGCCAGAGGGACCGCCTGAAGTGCAGATCTGACTGCGGCAGCCCGGCCTCGCTGGCATCGTGTTCTCCTTCGTCTCCAGGCTGCATCCAAGCTCCTCTGCGTGGTATCCAAATGCTCCATGGTCTGGCTCCAGCCTCATTCTCTCCTTTCTGCTTTAGGATCCAAGACTTGGGAATGTGGAACTACTTCCTTCTGTGCTTCTGTCTGGCTGTTCCCTCTACACGTCTACTCTCGTCAGGTTGTCTCCTGATGGTCCTTTAAGCTCCATTGGATGTCTCTTCCACAGATAATATCCCTGATCCTCCCAGGCCACCTCTGTCCTCACTGGGATGTGCTGGTACCCCCTCTGTTGTCTTTTAATACTCTATATATTTACCACTGCATTCTGAGTTTCTGTTCATTTGTCTCTATCAATTAGAATGAGACCAACTCATGCTGACTTAAATAATGAGGAAATACCTAGACTCTTGTTGCTGGGAAGGAGGAATATGATTGGGCTTCCAGATTGACTTCGTCTGGAGGCTTCCACTCAGTCTCTCCATGATTCTTTGACCCTGTTGTTTTCCAGGTGCTGGTTTCATTGTTAAGTTGGACACGTGATGGCTGTATTGGTTTTACTATATCCCATGGTTAGAGAAAGACAGCAAACTCCCCCTTTTCATCTATCTCATTGACCTCTTTGAGGTCAAGCGTCTGCTTCTGAATTTGTCTTGCTCATTGGGAAGGCCTTGTGCTCACTGGCTTAATCACTCACTTGCAAGGCTCACCAGGTTCCCTCGGCATGACCACGTCCAGTCCTCAAGCCAGGAATTGGGCCAGTTTGTCCTGGGGACTGTGGGTAGAGAGAGCAGGTAACTGAATGATAACAGAGGTCTGTTGGGAGAGAGGAAGGGACTGCAGATGCTAAGTCATCAGCCATATCTTCTGCTGTGCCTGAACCCGCCATTAGATGGAGCTCTGTGAAGACAGTGATGTGGCCTCTTTCCCCTTTGTGCCCCCAACACTGAGTCACTGCCTAACCTAGAGTAGGCATCCAGGAAGATCTGTTGAATGTCTGAATTGCAATGACATTAACATGTAATTTAGTTGGAAGGAAGACAACCTTCAGAGAAAAGCCATGCTTTGGCCAAATGCAGAAAATCCATGTATATCACATAGCACTTTATTCCCTACCTGCATAGCCGAGCTTGCCCTTTGTTTTCCCAGATGATTTAGGTCCTCTTAATTACCAAAATGTCATTATGGATGATTAAAATGACGTAGGTACCTAGTGGACAAACATTCAAGGGAACAGGAGTGCCACCGACAGTGCAGATTGGTGCACAGCTAATGAAAAGCATGTGGAGCTGTGGTCTCCACGTTCTGCTGGGTGCTGCTGATGGCAATTGCTCACTTTAAACACCGAAGGCAGAAATTCATTGCGTTCAGGTCGTATCCAAAGGTTCTGAAGCTGCTGAGTGCATAATTCCTAGGAACTTTAATCACCGTATTCAAAGTCCCTCAGGGCACAAAACCATTTAGACTTAATTAATATTACTTTCAGCAGCCTGCATCCTGCCCTGGGCCCACAGGATGGTGCTGGGAATCTGTGCTCATCCATCCTTGGTCGCCAGTCACCTTCTCGTTCAAGCAAACTTTCATGACAAGGGACAGGAACCCACCAGCCCAAGATTTCAAAGCTGTTCTCAGAGTCTAAGAAAGAGCGAAAATCCAGGCCTTCGAAAGGAAGGACAAATCTGGGCACCTCGGGGAGCAAGACAGAGCGATCTGAACTCCACCAAGATTCACTCATCCTCCCTCTCATTTCTCCTCCGTTCTGCTTTTGGGCGTCATCTTTCCCATTGTTTTCTATGCAAGGCTGGCTTCGTGGCTTCTACAACTCTGTGCTTTGCCTCTTCTTGGCCTGGCCTCCGGACAGACAAAAACCCTCAGGAAATATTTTGAATAGCTCAAACCTGGCTGAAATCCACACAACCTTAAACCTTTAGTGTCCATGGGCTAAGGTCCAATTATTGGGCCAGCTTGGATTAGAGACCTACCTTTGGACTTACTGCTGTGTCCAGTGTGCTAAGTTCATGCACCTCCCTTTACATCATTTGTTGGAAAGGCCATATGAGGAGGTAAACACAGACCCAGGAGCTACCTGTCAGCTATATGACCTTGAACAAGTCATTTAACCCTTTGTGCCCAATCTGTTGCTTATCTAAAAATGGAGATAATGATAGTAATATGGACATTACGGCATATCTGTGTTATACATGTAAAGATGAAACACTGTGTATGTATGTATAATGTTCATTTGTTCTTACAATGTCACCACATCCGTACTATTATCATCCACATTGCTTAGAGCAGAGCCTCACACATGTCCCTAGGTATTGTATAAATGTGATAATAGCCTATTAGCTATGAACTGAGGTGGGGCTGGGAGGAGTTGTTCTCAAAGGAAAAAGGTGGTTTGGGTCACTGCTTGACCTTGAATGTTTCTCCTAATCTCATTTGCTGAAACCATGGCCCTGACGGGTAGCGCTGTTCCTTGGGCCCAGCTGCCTGCTAGTGGATTCCACTGACACTGGCCGGATTTGAACACAGGAAGGCTCAGGTCGGGGTCATCTGAACCACCCTCCTAGGGCACTGTCAGTCCTTCTGACAAAGTCAGGCTTGGCGTGTGGGGCTGCCCCTGCGTGGAAAGTCAAGTGTTCTCTCTATTCTTCACATGTCAGTGCAGCTATTTGCTGAAAAAATGCAACCTTTGGTTAAAAAGAAACTCTTCATTCTCCAAATGTTGCATCAATGTGTAATGTGAAAGGCCTTCTCGCCTCCTAGCCTGAAGGGTCAAGATTAAGGACACTCAAAATACCCTGTAAGGACATGTAAAAATACCTTGCTTTGTGGAGTTCGTTCAACTTGGTAATCACTGTACTAGGGGTCACTATGGTGAGGCTTTGGTCATACTCCTTACATGCACTATGGACAGAATTGGGGGGAAAGGTTGACTCAACAAGCCTATAATACAACATGATACCATTGATTGAGAGAGGTATCTGAAACACCCCGTTCTATTTTCCCAGAGTATGTGACCTTCGGAGTGAGTTTCCTGGGCCTAAGGCCTGAGTCATATTTAAAAACATGCATGGAACCATGGCACTCCTGATCCTGTATCATCTTCAGTGGTTCCCACAGCTCTTAGAGTAAAATTTTCTGTCCTTATCCAGGCCTGGAAGTCTCCTGATCGTCACTGTGCATCATGGTGGCCTCCGACTGCATGATACTATGTAATTTGAAATTACAGGTTGGGTTTCTCAGTTCCCCTGACCTCAGGTTAGATGCTGAATAGCCACACCTGTTTTGAATAATGCAGATACACGGCATCGCCCTCCTCCCAGGAAGTTTGACTGGATGGATGGGGTGCCTGGTATAATCTAGCGCTGACTACCTCGTAACCTCACCATGGGACACTTTCCTGCTGTCCACCTCATTTTTAATTTTCTCCAATGTATTCAACTCTTTTCCACCATCGTTCACACTTCTGACCACTCTCCTCTTTGCCTCTCTAACTTACCAGGTTTCAGGTTAAACGTCACTTCTTCAGAGCAGTCTTCCATGATGCCCGCCTCCAGTCTGCCCGAGGTCAGACCGTTAGTGCCTCTCCAGGCAGCCTGCCCTGTGCTGTCGTCATAGGGCTTAGTTTGCGTAGGTGTTTAGGTATTTTCATGGGTAACGCCAACTCCCCTGTTAAACTATAGCCTCATGAGGGCAGCCTCGCATTAGTGCTTTACCCCAGTGTCTGACACATAGCAGGCGCTCGATAAATATTTGGTGAGTAAATGTATACTTGACTGGGTTCTCCCATGTGCCATCTTTACCTGGTAGATTCTTTTTAGTTTCCAGATGAGATGAAGACCTTAATTTTCTCTTCCATGTCCATCTTCTTCCTCTCTTTACTCTTCAGAGGGTCACCTTCGCGTTCCCTTCGCATTCCCGCCTGCTAGAGTCCCTCTCTGCGGTATGTCTATTGTCACATTGACATTATTGGAATGCACAGTGTCCCTGGGAAGAAGGCAGGTGAGTTGGCCGAGAACACTAACCTTTCTTGCCCACTGTCTACGGCTTGTTTATTTTTCATAAAATAATTGGCAATGTAAAATATTTTAATTTCCTATATCTACATAATTAATATGTCCACATTAGAAATCAATTATCCTGGATAATTACCATTGGTGTTATGGCTCACAAACTGAACACTAGTCTTGCTAACGAACTGAATGAGGCGTAATTTCTTGTTGTTCAAAGAGAAGATCAACTCCAATCAGCAGTAAATTCAATCAAAACTTACTGACATCAATTGAAATCATATTAGAGTTTTTAAAAATAGGATAATTATGCTCATCTTGTAAGTTGCAGGTATTGTAACAACTCTGAAATGCGGGCCTATTTGAATAAACGCTTCTGCCTGCTGGCTCTTTGCTAGCAGATGCAGAGACATATAATCTGCATAAATAAATCAGGAGTCTTTTTTTTCTTCCTAGCTCTTTAGTTTTGTGGGATTCAATTAATTCAACTTTTTTTTTTTTAATTTAACGAGCTCAGACGAACCGGCTAAGCAGGTGCTGGTGTGCGGGGCACCGAGGCAGGACAACCTGGGAGGGGGGGCGATGGAAGGATGGGATACATTTCCTTCAATAAAACACATACCAGCCTTGGGCTGAAAGGTTGTGAGAGCCCTTGGTAGGCCTGGAGAGATGATGAAAGACACGGGATCAAGTTAAAGTCCCTGTAAGCTCCCATTACAACTTCAGTCACTTCCCCGCTTTCTCACTGCTTGGGGGATAACATTGCTTTTCTGCATGAGAAACTCTAGGAGAAGAGGATTGTATTTCTTGGTGGAGTTTAAAGAAGACGTGGGTCTAACTTTCCCCTTGCTCTTATCTACAAGCAACAACAGGGATTTTGCAAGCAGCCCAGGATATCTTTTTAGACTGTAACAGAAATCCATGGAAGTCCCTCATACTTCTATCGCACAGGAGCCGGGCGAGGAGCCCAGGGCCCCAGGCCTTCATCGCTCGTGTTCGCCTAAATAGAGAACCCCAGGGCAGAATAATCTAACTACAGGGAGTTGACTTTCAATGAAGTAGCCCTTCCTTAGAATACACCTTTAAAGGTTTTTTGTTTGATTGTTTGTTTGTTTGTTTGTTTTCAAGGAAGAGTAGGTTAAATGGGTATGCATTAGAAGACAGGTGAATGATCTCATGGAGACTCAGGCGTCTCATCTTTTAAAAGGCCATAGCATCACAGCCATGCTTGTCATTTTTTTTTTTTTTGAGCATATATTCTGCGCCAGGATTGGGTAAGGCCATTTGCATTTATTGTTTTATTGAATCTTCAAGGTACTCTGTGAATTAGGTGTTATTGTTTTTATTTTACAGATAAAGAGACTGAGGCTCAGGGAGGCGACGAGTTACCTGAGGTCACATGACTAGAGGGTGTAAGGTTTCAAACAAGGTCTGTTCACCTTCAGAGTCAGATCAGGACAGGAAGTAAAACAGGATGTATGCCCATTCCCCTTTCAGGTCTAAAATCAACACTCCTGCTTTTAATATGATTTGCAGAAGCAAACTTCATGAACCACCTTCCGCTGACACAGTTTGTCCCATCACAGTTTTCCAAGTGGGCATGTGTTTGCTAAAATCAGGTGGGGACAGCCATGAGGGACCAGAGAAGGCAGACTCCTGGGCAGCCTTTTGGAAGGATCCTCTTGCTGGGAACAGACAAATATGCAGGGAAATGCTAAGCTCACAAAGGCCAACCACTTGGACTCGAGGGGCCAGTGAGCCACACTGTGGGACCTGTTGTCCCCATACAGCAACTCTGAAGAAAATTAGCCTCCCATGCGGTCACCTGGTTTCATTTTTCACCTGGCAATCTCATCCTTCACCAACCAGCTCCACCGTGCCTTCTTCTATGGTGACTTTTGTCTCTTTCGTCCCTTACCACTCCAGGAAGACTTTATCCTTCCAAGGCTGAGCTTCTATAGCATGTCTGTAATGTGTGGCCTGCCCCTGAAGCCAGGACATACACAGCAGAGCAATTTTGAGGCGTTAGGACGCCTGGCCCAAGGACTCAGAGCACATGTGGGAGATCCCCACTGCTACCACGTGTGAGGACCAGTAACAGTAGAAAAGCATATAAGTGGGCAACTTACCTTCTCCCCCCACCCCACATACTTCATTTCTTCTGCACTAAAAGATAGGACACTGTATTTCTAAATGACCAGCTTTCTCTAAATACAGAAAACAAAGGACAAATTTTATTTCACTCATGATTTGAATATTAGCTTAATGGATTTTTATGAAGGGCATAGAGGATGGATGTAGAGCTCGCAGAAGAGGCAAGTCTTCGAGTTTAAGGGATGAAGCGGATGCGAGCAGAAACCCAAGCGGTGGCTGGGCAACCACCTTGTTTTTCCCCTTTTTCTACCTGCTGAGCTGCTGGGACTTCGTGTTGGAAACGTGGCTAGAAAGAAAGAAGTCTGAGAGAGGAGAGGGAAATAAACTGAAGGAGAGGGCTGAGGGGCCCTGGACTTGAAAGTATGTGAGCAGAAAATTGGCACTGAAGATTTTAGACATAGATACAGGTGGGTGGGGTACTGGAGTCAGGAAAAGGAGGAAGAAGAAGGAAAAATAACTTGAAGAAGGCTGCCAATAGACTGGGAATCTGATCACCTAACATTCTCCAAGAGATGTGTGATTGGAACTCAACCCAGTTGCTTTCTGCAGCTTGCCTGCTTCTGCGTGACACTGAGACTAGATTGGATGCTTGGGGTCGTGAGGTCTGCACAGGTCACGGGAGGAAAATGATGGCCCAGGAGTGTGAAGAAGTGGTACTCTGAGTGGGAGGAGAAAAGCAGGATGAGAAGGCATGAATAACAGAAGTCAAGAAATGGTACAGGCAGCACACCCATTGGCTTTCGTTGTTGATGTGGGGTTAATGTGGAGTGGGTCTTTTAATTTAAAGTCGTTTCTTTTTCCATGGTATAAACCTGTTCTCCATCTCCCCCTGGCTCCCCTCAAATAATGAATAAAGTGTACTCACTACCCATGTGCACTCACAGATATCGTGTGCGGGCTGTTTTTGTTGGTGTCTTTGCTGTTACAGTGTGGGAAGGGTTTGGACTTCACCTCGGGATGAAGAGGTTGCAGGGTGCCGTTTCAGCAGAAGGGAGATCTCTAAGGCAGAGAAGGCCACACGAGTATCATTGTCCCCAAGTCCTTTGAAATGCTGGCAGAAAGTTTTGGGATTTTTTATAGGTAATAAAATAAAGTTTCCAGTCTTCAAGATTTTGAGAGTTTGGGAGGTATCAGCATTCATTTTTGGTTACGTGTTATTGGATAAATTCTTCCTTCTCTCCTTCCTTCTCTCTCTCTCTCTTTCTTTCTTTCTTTCTTTCTTTCTTTCTTTCTTTCTTTCTTTCTTTCTTTCTTTCTTTTTCTTTCTTCCCTCCTTCCTTCTCTTCTCTGTTTTTCTATCTCCCTCACTCCCCTTCTATTTCCTTCTCTCTGATGCTATCTCTCTCATCTTAACCTTATATATAGGAATCTACATGGAAAGCTATTGGTAGGTTAAGAAAGACTTTACAAAAACCCTTTCCAGGAAGTTTTGCCCACCAGCAGGAAGGCAAAGTCAAGAGCACTTACTCTATTCCTTGACTTAAGGGCACAAATGCTCCTGAATTTTCTATTATATGCACAATTTTGGGTAGGAAGCCTCTATACAAAATATAGCACCATATAAATTAGTATGTATATGAAATATACCTATATATTTTATCTTAAATTTACAAAGAGTTTTATTCACTCTTAAGTAGACCAGAGCTCAGGAAAAGAGTCAAATATTGTACCTTAGCTCAGGATGGGTTGTATACATTTTCCCCAAAAGCCTATCTGTCACATTGCATGCCACGAGTTGTTCAATATCTTTTATTGCTCATAGAGCTTGCCTTTGCCAATACCTTCCTTCACATCCAACTCTGTTAACCCCTCGGTGCCTGTCGCAGGTTGCTAGTCTTGGTTGTGCAGAGTTATCTTTATGGTTGTGTTAGCATGTAACCTGGCCGTAGGTTTCTCTAGCTGTGCTTGAGTGATCTGGGTGTCTACTGAGCTTTCTGATAAAACACTGCCTTCTCTGTTTATGTTTACAATAACTCACTTGAAATGTAATAGAAGGCTTTAAGGCCACATCTGATTTAAACCAAGTTCTAGCTTTTAAGAACACTCTTGGCACATCAACCGCAGGTTTTCTGAGCTATGGAGAGAAAACACCAGCTTTACGTTATTTACTGTCTCAATCAAATTAAAACAAAACCAAATAAAAAACCAAACAAGCTGGGTATCCTGTTAATAAACTCATGGAACGTCATAAACAACAGAAGAGTGGCTAAGATTGGGAGCAGACCTTTGATTTATAGGGAAAGTGTTAAGATGCGTTTCTTAGCAGGACGGGGGGGACGGGAGACAACACAAATCCTTTAAGACACTAGCTTAATATAGTCGGGGGTTTTTAAAAGGAAAGAAATCACGGGACCAATGGTATTCATTTTCCAAACTCCGTTATAAAACGACCACAAATGAGGCTTTCTGCTCCTTGAGGAGGAAAAGGGCCAAAGGGCTGCTAGGGCATCGTTCACTTCCAAATGGAATTCCGAGCATGAAAACTTCACCAACGGTCTCTCTGTCCCATTGCAATGCCGCGTAGGAGGCATCAGTGTTCCCATTGTACAGGTGGGGACACCGAGGCCCAGCAGGCAGAGGCGGAACATGCTGTCACACACCTACATCTGCCCGGCTCCCGAGTTCATCATCTTGCTGATCTGCCCAGCTCCCTGGGACTTAGGGTTCTGTTGTTTTGGGCTCCCCTGGACGAGGCTTCAAAACTCAGGAAACCCCATAATAGATCTGCTAGCAGTGCACCTACATTTTTATACGGCGTCTTGCAAATGAGCCCTTTATCTCTGCTTAAAAAATGAAGAACTAAAGTAAAACCAGCTCACTGCTCAGGCTCCTTTACAGAATAGCATTTGTTTTTTGTGTAGTGTTGATTTCCTAGCACTCCGGAAGGCGTCCTGGCTGCTCCCATAATCCTCCCTGCTGTGACCCTTCAGGATTCCACCTTGATTCCTTCTGTGGACAGAAGTCTTGCTTTCAAAGATACAAAGAAAACCTTGATTGAAAGCAAGAGGAGCAATTTGCAAAGCTCATTCCAGGGAGACTCTCTCATGCTGTGGTGGTGGGTCTGTTCACTGGAAATGCTATTTTGCAAAGAAGTTGTTGAAGACCTTTGTAATGTGCCATTAATCGTATTTCTAGAAATCTATCTTAAGCATAATAATCTCAAAGATAGAAACTGCTTTATGCACAAAACATTTCACTAATGCATTGTTTCCAGTGATGGTGACAAGCATGGGCAACAACTTAACTGTCCAGGAACTGGGTAATGGTGCGCGAACATAACACGTCTGCTAGTAAATATCATGATTTTTATGGAAGCTTCAACTTAATGTGACAAATCGAATTTACATCATTTCTTCCCCAAATCTCATTCAAGTCACGGCAGAGGGATAAAAACTAAAGCATAAAAACCGTAGAGTCCAAGAGAACGAGAGAGGAGACTAAAGCAGACAGGAGATATCAATACATGTTTAAAAGATGAGAAGCAGCTTTCCAGGTGATTAACTGGATTGTGGTTGAGAAAGCTGAACCTTAAGTGCCCACTAGGGTAAAGATAAGAAGGAAACAGATCCATGTTACAGAGTCCTGGAAAGGCTTGGGGGCTCACGGCATCAGGTAGCATTGGAGGCAGGGAACACCGGGAGCTGAGAGCAACGAGTCTGGTTGAAAGTGTCATGGAAGCGGGAAGAGCCTGGAGTTTTTCCCTAACTGGACGACTCTCCTGCCCCACCTGGTAGAAAACTGGAGGTTTATTCTCAGCAGAGGTTAAACCAGATAGACTCTACACTCTGAGACCTGAGACGTCAGAGAGGAAAAGATAGGAGCCTGGGATAGAATTTAAAAGGCGGGCAGAGACCGTGGAAGAGTCTACAGAACAAACTGAAATTCTTAGCCTCCTTTTCCCAAATGTGCTGAGAATGCTGGCAGGCAGGTTGATAGCCCTTGATGGGAGACTGGAGAATTCTCCGGGTAGAAGCTAGCAAGTCTAAGAAAAAACGATCTGCAAAAGCTGATAGTTATGGGTAGAGGCCCCACATAATGACCAGGCTCAAGTCCTGTCTCTGTGTGGAGTCTGCTCTTTGGGAAACCTTGCCTTGCTCAAAGGTCCCAGACAGCTTTTAAGGCCTCACTCCCAAGTAAGAAGAGACAGCCAAGGATCACTGGACATTTCCAGAAAGCATCTAATAGGAAAAACAGACACCCAGACAAGCCACCAACAAAAAGAAATGCAGAGAAAACAAAAACAAGGCAGTACATAAAATTCACAACACAGTTAACAATAATTCCTTAGGAAACTAAGACAAGATATATCCACGAAAGAATTTTAAAGGAGTACTTGAAAAAACATTTAAAAATAACTCTTGAAAATAAAAAATATATGATAGTAGAAATGCTAAAAATTCCTCCCCCCAAAATAATTGGCAAGTAAACCGGAAACAATTTCCCAGAAAGTGGAAGAGAGACAAAGAAAGGCTGGGAGGGGTGCGGGGGTGGGGGGGAAGCAGAGGCAAATTCCAGAAAGAGGGAACAGAGAAAATGAGGGGAGGAAACCATGGCAATAATGCAAGAAAATGTTCCTGATATCATATCAAAGACACAATACAAAAACATTTAAAAAAGACTTTCACCAAGGCAGATCAGAATGAAATTTCAGAACTCCGGAGATAAAATGAGGTTAGTTTCTTCCAAAGGGAGAAGCTAGGAGCCTTCCACAGAGTTGGAAGTCAGGATGACATCAGAATTCTCCACAGCAGCCCTGGAAGCTCAGGTGCCTAAGGAGCAACTCCAAATTCAGAAGGAAACATTACTTATATCCCAGGATTCTATATTGAACAATAATTATTTAAATGTGGTGTTGGCATAGAGACATTTTCAGCCTTTCAAGAGCCCCTCCCCCCACCTTCTCAGAAGGATGCTAGTCAAAACAAAAATGGAGTAAGTGAGAAGCTAGCAGTTACGGGATCCTGGACAGAGTGGATTTCCCAGAGCAGAGTAGGGAGGGCATTCACAGCATGATGGGAGGAAACACAAGGAGGACCGATGGCCTTGGACAGCACCTGGTCCAGGAGCTGCAGCACAGAGAGAGCACAGAGAGCAGTCATGTCCAACAGAAATACGCCTGCTGGAGGCTGAGAGCCGTCCTCAGCGGGTTTGGGACAGAATTTGTGATGGCTGCACAGAAAACTTAGCAAATCAAATGCAAGATGATTATTAACCTGTAGGAAAATAAAAGGTTTCAGAAGGAAAACCTAATAAGCCACAAATCACATCTCCATGATAAATACTAAATACTGAATACTGAGATGAACTATCGCCTTGGAGAGATGGAGTGACAGGAAAGTGAGTGTGTGTGCATGTGTGTGGCCAGGTGCATGTGTGTGTAGGGAGAAAGAGAGCTAAATTTCTAGAAAGAAAGAAATGTCTAACACTGGGAAATTAAGAAATAACCAATGAGTATAGGGAGACTGCTCTTTGTCCAATAGCAGTTTTCCTCTGAAAATGTGTCAAATTAGCATCCACAAAGACCTGGAGCTCAAGGCTAGTGCAGAGGCTACAGGGTCCCATCTAAGAAATGCCGTGGCCTTAGAGAGTGAGCTTGTCACAGCCTGTGGATACAAGATCAGAAGGACCGCTTAGACAGTTGAAGATCTCCTTGGGATTATGGGAGAGACATCCAATGGACATCTACAACTGACTTTCTCAACACTGTGTATAGGGAAAGTTCTGTGTTGTATTCATTTGATAGGTAAAAACAAAAATATCTTTTATTTTTGATGGGGAAATATTTTGATGGAAATCAGACCTACGGGGAAAAACAGTAATCGCCATGCCCACTGGTGAAGGCTGTGATACAATGAGGCAAGGAACTCTGCAGAGGCAGGAAGGCAGAGCCTTCCGAGAAAAAGTCTGTACGAACGAACATCGCTCCGAGCCCCGACCCAGGAAATGGCAGTGCTCAGAAACCTGAGAACGTTGGTGTTACTCCATGAGGTACAATACTATGGGTGAAAATAAAATTAGTGAGTCCTGGGTGCACTGCTATCTTTTAAGTTAGACAGCCAAAAGGAAATCAGGAATTCCCCACAAAGTAGTAGCCCTTGTTGTCACGGTCGGAGTCGGAAACACAGAGTGTCACCCACAGTGGACTCCAGAATCATAGGCTTTGGGAGAGGAGAGACCTGAGAGTCTTCTTCCCAGCCTGACCAGGCTCAAATGGGCAGTATTATTATTTTACATGTATATAATATATATGTACACAATGTGTGTGCCAAACACTATGTTACCATAAGGCTTCCCCACTGTAACTCTTTGGAGGC